>APFE031047059.1:32725-149420 GCA_000404065.3 Pinus taeda | reverse complement strand
CATATATATAATTTAAAAAACAAGGGAGATTCACTTTTACTTTAATGTTAAGTTTTTTATTCAATAAATAGATTTTATTGATGATGAGGATGGTTAATGTCCAGTGAGACTAAACTTTGGTCTATAGGACCTAAAGAAATGAATTATTTAGTTTGATTTAAGATTTTATTCCTATGCTCAAAAAGCTTGGAGAGAAGCCTCTTGAGCTCACTAATTTTGACATCATAAAAGGCTAGTAAGGTCAATATTGCAACAAATATTATGAAACTGAGATCTAATGTGGTTGTACGGAGGGCACTCTAAAAGGAAGTTTGTATGCAGGGCACTTTAAGAGGAAGTGATTTTCATCCTTGATGTTCATATTCTCACAGAGATGGCAGATCCTTTCCATCCATGGAGTTTTAGGAACTGCCCAACTATTGTTTCACTATGGAGCTCATGAGAGTTCATTCCAATCTTGGCTATATAAATTTTCTTCTTTGAGCTAGTTAAAACAGAGATACTTTTGATATTCTAGGGTGGAGGTGATGACCTCCTTATAATATCTTAATTTCCTTTTAGCTGCTAAATCTTAATTACCCCATATTTTTTCTTTGAACATAGAAGTAATAATATTTTTAATGTTATTAAACTAGGCCCTGGTGTCTTTATACCAACCTAGTTTGAGCCTTAGGTGGTTTTGGCTAGAATTTAAAGCTAGCTTAGGAAGTCTATGTTATCCTGCGTTATTGAGTTTGTGCCTGTAGAACAGAAGCCTAGTCATAGCTACGCTCTCCAAAGGGGAAGACCCACTTCTATAAGGAGAATAGGATAGGGTGTATTGCTTTTAATTTTGAGGTTATGTGTTATAAAACGCTTCTGGATTTGGTCAATCATTCTTCGAGATTCTCTAGAGATGTTGCAACCCCAAACCTCACATCCATATAAGATAACAGGAGCCACTAAAGTTTCAAAGCAGAACTTCTTTTTGTCCCACATTACGAGGTTTGTCATTTTACAGTTATTCTTAAGACCAAAATAAGTTTTCCAAGCTCCATTAATCCTTTCCTCAATGCCATAGTTCCAGTTGAGCTTGTGATGAATATCAATTCCTAGGTACTTGTAAGAAGACACTTCCTTCAAGTTACTATTGTCATACATAAAATTAGTGTAAGTGTTGTTCTTGGATTTGATAATCATAACCTTTGTTTTGTCAGTGTTAACAGTCATATCCATGGTAAAGCATAAATCCTTAAGAAGTCTAAGTTGCTTATCAAGATCAAATGGGCACCTTGCGAGAAGAACCATATCGTCAGCATAGAGAAGAAGGATGATGACTATCCCAGCTAAGATAGTGCCAGCACAGCCTGCTTCCTCTAAACAACCTCGTAGCTTGTCGATGTAAATGCCAAATAGGGTAGGGGAGAGGGGGCAACCTTGTTTAACTCCTATAATACACTTAATATCTTTAGACCACACCTCATTGCTCTTCAACTTGGTAATTACATTCTCGTATAAGGATATAGTGGCAGCTCTCAATGAAAAGAACATTTAGCTCTTCTTATCTATTCCATAGGTTGTTTCTAGGATTGTATCGAAAGCCTTTCTAAAGCCCACAAAGCAACAAAAGAGATTGGATTTATCATTGCGGGATTCCTCCACAATGATCCTAAGTGTAAGGAGTTGGTCCCTGGTTGAGTGTTGCTTTCTAAAACCCTCTTGGCCTTTAGCCCGCTTACCTTCATTTTCAAGCCATATACTCAACAATACCATGGATCAATAATATTATGAGTTATCAATATCATATGTTTAAAAAACCAACTCATTTCATATAAAGTTCATCTTACATTTTTTTTAATTAATCAATTACATTAGAAAGTTAAAAAAAAAAAAAACATAATTATTTTAAAAATAAATCATAGTCTTTAGTTTATAAATATTATAAAAAATTATAATATTAAAAATTATTTTTACTTTCCAACTTATTAATTATAGTAATAATTTACTAATTAAAAAATAAAACTAAAATATAATGCACACCACTATCAACCTAAGCCTATTTAATAAAATTAAGGAGATCAAAACAACCACACCCAAAGAATAAATCCGCTGAGGAGAAAAAACACAGTAACAAGGAAAATAAAAAACCAGAAACAAACCCCAAAAAATTGAAAGTCTGTCTCCTCAAATTGGAATTTAAAGATCTCTCTTTAAATGTGGCCAACCGTTTTGGAAACTCTCCTTTATAATAACATAACTGTTGGAAAATGTAAGTAGAAAATCCCATGAAAATTGGAAACCTTGGAAAGTGCCAATTTTTTTTTCCGGCTCATCCATCTGCGCATGAAAGGCGCAATGCCATCCCACAAAATGATAAATATACAAATGGCAGGGATAAGTGTCGCAGGGGATTTCAAATTCAAATTTAAAATTTGTAAATTCAGATAAAGTTCGTGGGCTAGTATTTAATTAAGTCCCAACAAATCCAAATAGTTAAAGATAGGAACAGGAAGGCCCATTACCGATGCGATCCCCACGTTCAGAAAACACTGTTCCAGATATTCGTAATTTCGTGCATGAACTGAAAGAAAACTGTTATGTTCACGTTAGCACAGGCAAACCGCCTAATTATTGTCTGCTCAGTAGCAGCCAAGCATTTATTAATTGTTAATCTGTCATTAGTCTAGAGAACCTAGTTCACTCCTTGCAAATAATTAATGCACACCAACACTTAATTAATAAGGCTTACTTAGTAAATTATTGACTATAATAATATTGTGCAGGTTCAGCAAAAATGATGTTTTCCCAACCATTTTGGATAATACTTGGTGTTAAAGGAACCCAAAAATATTTTAGAGTTAATGTAACCTCGTCAGGAGCACCATAGACTTTCAGATTCCCTACCCAGGCTGTAGAGAAGCTATTAATTCACGCTTATATTTAAGAAAATATTCCAGAGTTGTTTTTAGCTTGATTTTTTGGATTTTTCATTGCTTAAATTTGACCTAAAAAATTAAAGTAAATTTTGATTTTTGTTATTTAAAATAGTTTTTTAAATATTCAAGAAAATATTTTAATCTTTTGCAAAGACAGAAAATGGAATCTCATAGTCACTGCCGTAGACTTTCAGATTTCACAGATGAGTTATAAAGAATCTGTACAGATAATTAATGCACACCCATACTTAATAAGGACTTGATTATCATACCACGTGTAGGTCAAACGACGACGAAATATTTCCACCTATCTTGGGTGTTTCTTCTTCTCAAAGGAACCGCAAAATATTTTTGGACGTTTTGCAAAAATAGAAAATTGGAGCTGGCGGGGGCATGCGTAAAATTACAGAATCTCACCGGGCTATAAAAACGCCACTACGCTCATTGCAAACAGCTCACGCACGCCAACACTTTGTTATAATAATGTGCGTAGTTCTACCGATAGTGATATTTTATTAATTAATTTTATTATTATTAATATTTGTGCATGTTGCAAAGGAAATTCTGTAAGGTATAGAGTGTGGAAGAATAGGGATATGTGAATGGGCATGGTTGAAAGCAAGGTGAATGATAAAAAGTTGCAATTGAAAGTGTTAATTATGTGAATGCAGAATATAGATATTTTATAAATAATAGTGTGTAAAAGAATAGTAACATGTGAATGGACAGTGGAAGAATAGGGATATGTGAATGGGCATGGTTGAAAGCAAGGTGAATGATAAAAAGTTGCAATTGAAAGTGTTAATTATGTGAATGCAAAATATAGATATTTTATAAATAATAGTGTGTAAAAGAATAGTAACATGTGAATGGACATTGTTGAACGCAAGGGTGGATGATATTGAGTTACACTTGAAACTACTAGTTATATGTGTTTTGAATATGTATAAGTTATAGTAGTGTGTGGAAGAATAGCAACATGTGAATGGACATTCTTGAAAGCAAGGGTGGATGATAATGAATTATAGTTAATGTCATATAGAGGTTATCCATTATTCATGTAGCAGTTGTTGCTTATGTGAAGATATTTTTGTACATTATTTTAAGTTTTTTTTTGTATTTGGAGATTTTATTTTTCCATATGTTACATATTTAAGAATGAATTGTTACTTTTAAAGAGGGCACACAAGGTTGCTAGCTGTCACAAACCATCATGAGCGTAAAAATAAAATGCCATTTTCCTACTACATGGTTCTGTCAACTAGGTGTTTCGAAAAATACAAGTGAAAGCCATCAAAGTCCTTGCTGAAATCAAACTCTTGGTGAAATTTTCGCAAATATAGGGATGCAAGAATTCCTTAACTTGCCAGAACTCTATTAAAATGACATTTTTAACTACTAACTTCATATGAGATGTCATGAACTTTGGTATTTTTCTTCTACAATGCTAAGATTTCAAATCATGATTCATACATAGATAATCTACCATAAATTTAAAAATGAATGCATATTTAAAACATGGTAAATGCTTAGAATTTTCATTATATACTGAATATCAGTACATTATGATATGAAATAAGACAACATTTTTCATCCCTATGGTGGAAAATAAGCTCGAGGGAAGCAGCTAAGAGCCATGGACTGTTTTATGATTGAGAATGTTGCTATAATCAATGCTTGACTGGCTACAATAGCTGCTAAAGTGACAACAATGAACATTGACCAATACACAGGCTGTGGTATTGCTTTGTAAAATGTAGAGCCTATGTCCCTTGGGTTTTTTAATCAAATAAGCCGCTTGTCTCATATATGTGATAAGCACAGATGGGTAAACCAACACACAGAAAGCAAGCTGCAACAAACAACCCAAATTTCTCATTATGGTACTAAAACTTGAGGATGAAGCACGTAGGTATGATGAAATACTAATAATTTTGGCGTTGACATATAGCTTGGACCTGGATTGATTTCTTGTTGAAATGGCCTAAGTCTGCAAACATGGCCTCGGCACCTGGATCCAATCAGAACAAAGCACTAATGTTAGTGTTTCTATTTGTATAGCTTTAACATAAATAATTGGGATGAAGTTATGAATTTTGTTTGAGAAAATCAATCGTATGGATTTATCAATTGAGTTAGAAAACAGTTCCAAGTATACTATATGATAAAATGAGACATAAATCATCATGCGAATAATCAATACCTGTTATACATAAGACTACACCTCCAAGCATCACCCATCCTTATTAGTGATATTCATGAAAGTAATAGTATATATAATATGGGTCGAATGCCTTGAATGCTCCAGGATAATATTTCACAATATTATATTGTCCTATCATGATGTACTGTTCTGAAACCAAAGAGACCTCAAAAGGCTTAGTTGCATGGAAGCAACTTGGAAGGGGGGGAAGAGACTCACACGTCAACCACAGGTACAGTTCAAACCAAAGGGTCAAAGTTTGCAGCTACACATAGCAAATATAGCACGAAAAGCTCTGAAATTTGGACTCGAGGTTGAGTGTGATTTTTTCTTAAATGAGTTTTTTTTTTTCGCTTCTGAAACATTGCAGAAAAAAGTTATAGCGAAAATGCCACGATGACCTATTTGGAGCAGTGAAACCCTAGAATCCAAAGCTCTGATATGAAATGTTACAAAACCAGCTCACAAAAAGATAGAAAATATAGATCAACAACTTAGAATTCAGGCTTTTCGAGGGGGCAACCTCATTACATTACACAAATGAATGATTCTTTGATTATTCAAATGGAAAAACCTCATTTCTATATATAGGAGTCTAAGGAGTCACAATATAACCCAGCCGACCTAGCAATAATAATATAAAGGTACAAAAATAACAATAGAGGGATTCTATGGGGCACAATAACAACAATATGGGGACAATAGGGGCACAAAAATATTAATAAGGGATACAACTACAATAGTAATGGGGTAATCACTAGTATTATAGGGACCTAACTTTCTTCAACAATTTAACTCAAAATGAATTACACAGAACTAAATGAACATATCTATATATAAATTCATCATTAACAAAACACTCAACAAGAAACCTCCACTAATAAAAACTACAGGATAAGAGTTTGAAGACCATTTTATTATTGAGAATAACCCAAAATTATATCAGCAGTGAACATAATGGCACACAGTCATGTAAACAATTGTTACAGAGTGAAATAATTCATATTGGAACTTGATAAATAAGCCAACAAATAGCCCTGGGTATACCAAGTTATTGGAACTTGATAAATAAGCCAACAAATAGCCCTGGGTATACCAAGTGATTTGGTGTTGGATATCAATGCTAGAATAGTATTACATACCCAAAAAAGTTTATTTTTTGTACACAACTGTGAAGTACATTTATATGCATAGGGTTTCAACTTCCTTTCAGTGGCTATACGTTCCTCCACTAGCTCAACCTTGTGATCAGTCCTGGTTCCTCTAGTAGAACTCAAACTCAGCCCCAACGGAAGAGTGATACACATATAATCTTGGGAGTATTCATCCAACAAGTAGAGAGCAATAACATAACCTCTCTTTACTAAGAAACTTAGCTTCTTATGTAGCAAATTTCGGCCCACCAACTAGATAGCTCAACCCACAAGCAAGGTAATGAGTTTGAACACATTTTTGTAGTGTAACTCGACCAAGGATATAGGAGCTCACTTTGCCTCTATATAGAATGAATCTCACTCTCTCTTGGGTGGAACTTCGACCTCAACAACCCGAAATGTACAACCTCCTAATAAATGGTTCAAACCCCTCTTCCTAAGAAAAACTCTGTCAGAATTGGACTTGAGTACTTGACTTTTTTTTAGATTTGTCTCCAAACTGAGTGATTTCACTCCTTCAACTAGTTAGAATGATAGTTTTAACACTCAAACCATCTATGGTGTCTAGGGTTTTTCAAACCCTAAACTTCTGTCCAAAAAATCTCCAAGAGCTCTTTTCCCAAAAAATAAAAATGAATGAATGAGGATAGTCTCCTCACTTTTTCTCTTTTATAAACTTATCCCAACTTTTGTTTCCATTTTACTTTTTTTAATTTTATAAAGTCACTTTATAAAGTTGAAATGACTTTTCACTTGCTTAGGAAATATCCTCTTTTCACCCCTTAGACTTTTATAATGTTTCCCTAGGTGAATTAAGTCCCCTTATTAATTTTCTTTCCTCGCTTTAGCCTAAGGGAAACATGTTAGGCTAGTGGACTCTCTCATAAGCTTCCTAAATGGTTGGGGAAATTACATAATATGTATCATATTCTTTGAGTATTTTAGGTCTAGTCCTATCTCGAGCTTATTTATTTTATTCAATTTTGAAATGTATGATTAGTGGTTAAAGAGGAGTACCACCTATTAAAAATTGATGGGAGAAGATTATTTCCTCAAATATTATCCTTGAGATTTGTCCAATCCCAAAGTTCAACATTTATTGGTAACTCCACTTGGGAGCTAAACAAATTGTTTGTTTCATAAGACCAGCAAAATATTTTATGACACAAAAAGATCTAGTACAACCCCAATTACCAAATGGATTTGAAAACCAAAGGAGTATACTCCATCAATTATATGATTTAGTCTTACAAAATACACAAAATCAACAAGAGCTTGAACAATTGTTCAATAAGAGCCTGAACAATTGTTCAACAAGAAAGAATTATAAATTAGCAAAGAAAAAGATTGGTATAAATATGAAGACAAAGAAAGTTGTGTTAAACATAGAAGCCTTACAAAGATATTAGATCATTGATAACAAGAAGTAGAAAAATACTTCTCAAGTTAACTTAAAAGGATTAATAAAAAAAGACCCATTGTTTTCTAAGGCCTTGACAAAAAAATAAAGTACTATGGCCAATTTGGAAGAACGAGAAAATGAAGCACGTCAGAATGACAGAGGAACAAATAGAGAAAATGACAAAAAAAACGACCAAGGAAGAAAAACGTCTAGCAACTTCATCCTTTCACTGTTCTCCCCACTTAGATTCTCCTTTTTTTAGTGGTGTAATGGACCCAAAGAAACATCTAGATTAGTTTCATAGTATATGCAGCATTCACCTATTTGAACACATTGATGTCATGATCAGAGTCTTTCTACATACATTTATGGACCAACATATGATTGGTATCTTTCACTTCCCACCTATATAATCTCTTCTATTGAAGATATGGAGGAAGTATTCATGTTAATATTTGCTTGACTAATTTCTTATCATACACTTCTTACAAAGTTTACTTAAATCCATCTTGAGAAAAATGAAAGGCTCATAATTTCAATCTCCACTTATTTTAGACCCTGCAAGAAATCCCTATGGAGCAATGAGTGGATGACTCAATGATATTTGGATGTTACCTTAATGTTATACCATCAATTGCAAAATATGCTCTAAATCTTCCCATATTGTACAATAGAAAAATGCAACAAGGAAAACCACTATAATGGAGAAAGACATGATCGAAAGCAATGTTAAGCTAGAAAGCATCCTTGGACTTCTCCAGAAATAAACATCCAAATTGGAATTTCCTTCACATCAATTAGTACATATACATATGCAAGATCAATACATATACAAGATCAAGTAGTAGAAAGAGGAATTTTACAAAATAGGATTTCCAAGTAGTATTTTTCAAGATCAAGGAGTTGGAATGGGAATCTTTAAAGGATAATCTCTGAATATAAGGAATGTTTTAGATGAATTTTTGAGAACGCAACAAGAGGTAGAAATTGTGCAACTCGATTGGAATCTAAGACAAATGAAAATGATATTACTTGTCTCAAGAGAAACGATAAGCTTATCTCACGACAAATAGAAAAAATGGTGATGTTGAATTCTAGAGAACAAATTGATTAAAATTAGAAGCCCAAATGACATGGACCAAGAGAATTTTGTGCGCCAAATCCAAATGTAGTCATTTTGGAAGAAAGTGGCACCATTGAAGAACTTCATGAGTACTCAGATCCTTCAACCAATGAAAGAATTCAAGAATCAAATGTCCTAGAATGCATGCAATGTGAAGAGAGCATACAAACATTTACCCCATAAAACTATGATGAGCATGATAATTATGAAAAGGATCAAGAGAATTTCATTCAAACAAGAGCTCAACTAAGTAGGTTCAAGCCTAGAAATCAAGTACGTAAAGGAAAAGAATTCAATAATACTCCTCATCAACCCTTCATCAAGCTAATGAATATCATACAAGGAACAAGCTAATGCAATGATGAAGGTGAATTATAACATAATGAATGAATTCATAGAGCTACAAATCACTCATTATTTTGTTAAAATGATTAAAATACCTCAACAAAAGGAGAACTTGTTGAAAGCCTAGGAGAATACAAATCCATCAAGCTCAAGAATAGAAACAACTTTTATCAGTAGTTAACAAAGACCCAAGTACCTCCACCTAGAGTAAGAAGAAAGATACTCCTTTTTGTCTCTCTCAAAAATCGTGATTTTTATCTTACATAATTGCATGATCCATAGTTGTCTACAAATAATATAATGCCACTTTCAATTATGAAGTTTTTAGGATTGGAACACCAAATATTATGAAGCCCCAAAAAAGTATACACGCTATTGGTTCAAAATAGATTCCTTCCCATGATAAAATTAAAGATTTTTTTGCATGGATAAGCTTTGCTCCACATATAAATACAATCTTCTCTCTGATTGTAGTTGACTTTCCAATGGCTTATGGAGTTGTTGTTGGTTGTGATTAATCAAATAGTTCATCGAACCTACGATTGTATAACTTTGTTTTACTTTTGTATGATCTATGAAATGGATTTTGAAGGGTTGTAAAGATTTCAAATGAAATATTTGCTCCGATCTATTCTATGCAAATTTGTGACAGAAATAGCGACTAAGATGACCATAAAGCGATCTCTTACTTCCAGATTAAAGGTTATTTGGGCACAAGTACCATGCAAAATTAAATACAAAGGTTTGTTAAATAAAAAAAACAATTATATTCACTTGGAGCTGGTGCCGAAGAGGATTTGTTGTCTCGTGCATAAGCTTTCACATTCAAGCTTTGGCCTAATAATGTGGATTGCATGATGTGCTTTTTGTTGTTCACTGATGAAATATTTGATGCATTTTAAAGAGAATTCTAAGAAATAGTTTGAAAAACCATCTAATAGTTCTAACAGATCACTTGGTGAAAGCATTTCTTAAAGCATATTCAGAATAATATTTGTATTGTTGTGCAGGTAATGAAGTATGGTACAAATGAAACACTACCAGACCAAGCCTTAAATGGCCATTCAGCACAGGTGTTATTTTAGCTAATTTGGAACCCACGCGTGCTTTATCTTGATTGTGGTCTTTTATCAAAGGGTGGGAAATCACTTTTAGACAATACTTTTTTTCAAACTGGCGATCAAATGCAAAAACAAATTTGTTTCTCCATGGCTCTCTCCTCTTTTTTATGAAACTCTGCTTGAATGTAGTCAACTATTTATCATGCTGGAATCATACAATTGTTTCCTTGATATATACCAAACGCTAGAAGAGAATATGAAGAGGAAGAGCAAGCTGCTTTCCCAAGTTCTTGATCACATGATATTGCTTCTTCTAATGTATTTTTGTGAGACACTGAGGGATCTTTTAACACCAAAAATTGTTCAGCAAGAGATTCAGAGGACTGCAACACCCTCCTCTGTGTGGAATATCTATTAGAAACAACCAACTTCAAGAGTTAGATTCGTAGATCTATTACTTGATTAGAAGGGAAAATGAAGATTAAGTGGTTGCTCTAGAGTCTAAATGACAAAATAAATATTTAATTAATGTCTAGTTTCTATCCTTGCCATCAGGAATCATGCAGGGGAACCATATTTCCAATAGTGGAGTGCCTAAATCTTGAAACATTTCCCGGTATCTTTCTTAAACCTTTTTAGTTTTTCTTGGATAAGTTTTCTAAACATTTTCAGGTCAAGTTTAGGATGAATTTTGAAAAGAAAGGCCCAATCCTCAAATCGAACTTATACTTATTTCAATCAGATATTTGTTTGCTGAAACTTGGTAGTGAAGAGTGCTGCCCTTGAAGAAAATTTTAAGAGTTGTTTGTTCTTTTCAGCTTTTAGATTGGTCAGGTAGCCTTCCAGGCTTTTAATGCTATATATTTCTTGTGGAGGAGATTATTTTCTCTTCATAGGCTGTTAAATGTGATTCGAGTCTTATTTTTGTGTGATTCAATTCTATTTTTTGTTTCTATATCCTTTTACTAGAGAAGACTATTTACTATTAATGGGTTGTTCAATGCAATTTGCCTTTCTTAAGTGTAATTTTCAGCACTTTAACAAGTAATTAATTGTACAAAGATAGTTCCTTTACCTTCTTTTCACATACGTTACGAAATATATTTTGATTGCAACTCAAAAGTTTTAGGTTTTACACTTCTGATTACTTGTTTTGTGGTTGATGAGGTTTACAATCTATCAATCTGACAAGGAAAGAAAAAGATTCAAGTTAGGAAATATAATCGAATATCTCTAATATCTAAATGATTCATGGTGTCATGACTGTTCGTGTGAACCAAAGATTATATTAAACATCATCAAATATGAGTACAATGATATCATCTAAGCAACCTCACCAATCTCTTCCATTTTAGTTTATTTAGGAAGTAAAGACAAGAAAGGGAATAAGTTTCTCTATATTCAACTCCAAAACATGGTCATTACTGGCAGTGTTTTAATCAAAGGGAATAGCAGGGCACCAAAAAGAGGAAGTGGTGACGTAGTACTAAGGATAAATTATGAAAGATTCCCTAAATGCAAGTTCATAAAAAATGTATATGCAACTACTCCCTTATTTGACAAATAAAAAAATGCAATCAATGGTGTACTTGGGAAGAGTCAGTTACTAGCTCTCAGCTTGCCATATCTCTTACATGTGCAAATTCATAAGAAAAATAATAAAAACTGCACTAAATCCTATAGAATAAGAATCAAAGGTAAAAGAAGAAGGTTCAGAACTTGGGAGGGATTTGGCAGTCTGAGCGAGCCCATCCAATATGGTTTTTCTCATTGTCATAAACAACAAGGTGCTCTTGCAAAGAGATATCTGCAAAATGCAACACACTTTTGTTACTTTATCTTAATACAATCACCAACATGTAGATTAAGAACATGCCTTAACTGCTCTAGATACAAGCCCACCCAAGGTCATTCATGACATGCTTGTAGAAAAATCAGACTAACAAACACACAAACAAAAAGCAGCAAAACAATATGTTGTTTCATTACCTCCAAGAATATTCGTGTCCACATTACCGATTGCAGTACCATTCAAGATTCCCGAGCAGACGTTACCTTTTTCCTGTGCATTGAAACTCATTCAGTAGTAATTTTTTTATTATCATAGCAATCATTAAGCTTAATGAATAAATAGCTTCTTCAATAATATCTTCTTTGGCAGACTCATAATGTTGATCCTTGAATTCTATCTCATGTTACAATCTCATCTAGTGGTAAAATACAGTTCTTATAGAGTATGTCAAAGCTTATGCATGCTTACACTGATGACCAAATAACCTTCTGGGAAAATTTCCATCTGTTTTGCTCTGGCACTTCTAAATTTGAGTGTTAACAACTGAAAGTATGGTGTCACCTTTGTAATACAGCTGATACATTTCACAAAACTCAGGAAGCATTTAGGATACTAATATCTTTCCAATGGCCATAGTTTTGATAATTTGTACTCTAAATAATGCTAAGATGAAAAGGTTGACTTTCTAGCCATAGTTTTCATAATGTGTACTCTAAATAGGCTGGAGATTGAATTGTTGAAATTGAACTCACACTTGATTTTCAAAACTCAATCAAAACCATTTACCTGAACCTATTTTTCCCTCGTCAATAGAGTGTTAGGAATCTGATGAATCTTGCTCCAACTGATACCTAGCTAGGTTTTCTTTAACCTGTCAGAATTGCATTATTAGAAACAGACGAATTCCTTATAGTACAAGGGAAGGGTAATTTGTGATACTTACAGTTGAAAGGAAAGCACTATAAGCTTGATTTGTGAAGTATGTGTAGGAGCTACCACTATCAAATATTATTCTTCCTAGTTTTTTTCCATCTCCATCTTTGTCAAGGGGTTTGTTCCCAAACATCATCTGTGCAGCCCCCACATCATAGTGTTTTCTGTAAAACAAGAGAATAGTATGATAATAGAAGTTCACAAATTATTTTAAATAACAAATTAAATCAAGAAAGTTTATTTTAAAGGGATTCCAAGTTCATTCTTAAAGTAGAAGACATGGGAATTGTTTCTAACTAGAGGCCTATGATGCAACTCAGTGTCCCTAATACCTATGAATTATGGGCCAAGTCTAAAATGAAAGATGCTACTGTAAGTAAATAGAAAACTGGCTTTAGGATGGGAAGATACTTGTTAGAGAATATAGTTAACTCGTAGAAAATTATGGATTGAGCTTCAAGAACAGATCAAAATATATTGTTAGTAATGTACTTATCTAAGGCTTAGACAGAATGGAGTTGCATGTTTTCATGTTGATGTTTTTGAAGGAAGGAATACTGTTGCAATGACGTCTCTTCACTTCATATTTTTCTTAATAAATATGCCATAGGGTATATGATAATAATAATTTCAGGTCTTAAAAAAATACATCTCCTACAAAGTGGTTCTTAGATGATTAACAATTATCTTGCAACGGACATAGTTTTACACCTACAAACAGATCATATAATGTGGAATGGACTAGAAAGCCTGTTAACAACATTTGTTTAGTAATTTGAGCTTAAATTGGACATTAAGGAAGAAGTTATAGCCACCCATTCTATGAATCTATTCAAATGGAGTAATGGCTTCCTCAGCAAGGATGGAGATAGTTACAGAAAGAAGAAAGAAGTAGCCTCTATTGGAAACCATTTTTCCTACAAGTTTCCTCTTGCTAAACATGGGACTGAGCTACAAATAAAATAAACATTAATATGAATGGATAACAATTATATATACATAGTTGGGGAATATATCATCTTTTGAAAGGGTCTTTGCACAATGTATATTGATTATTCCCCTCCAAAAAGTAAGCATCTTGGTCACATGATTGCATTATAGTTTATAACAAATGATAAATGGTCAGATAGAAACTAAGAAAGTAAAATGCATGCATTAATTCTAAAGTGTACAGCATGGAGCTAAACAATTGGTTATTCAACACTATACATTTGGTACCAACTTCCAAGCATAAGGTGGTAGGCTAAACATATTAAAAACATGAGCCATGGAAATGGCTGATAATATGAAAGGAGAAAAAAGCAACTTGCTTGAAAGCAGAAAGATTTTTTCATATATTTAACATTATGTATATTATAGAAGTAAAAGATGAATCTTTTATCATATTGTTCAAGTTCCTTTGGAGACGATGGTAAAACTGTTCTCAGATTTTTATTCACATTTGTAATAACCTAAGATGGTCCTTGTCTTATCTGGTAATCTAACATAAAATAGTTGGTATCCCTCTCTAAGATAGTTGAGGCAAATGACATTTAAAAGGCTACAAAGAAGAAGAAACCTTGATGAAGTTCAAGCCTACTAAGTGGCATGTGAAAAAACAACCTTTTAAGATCTTAAGCTAGAACTAATGTACAGACACTTGAGTGACAACTAGAAACATGGAATCTAGCTCAATATCCTTCTCTAGGATAGCATGAGGCAAAGGAATGTTTTAAGACATCTGGAAGTTGGAACCTTAGATTTTTATATCAGAAAGGTCACAAAGAAAAGGAAGAACCTTGATGAATATTAAACCTGCTAAGATGTATATGAGAAAAACATCTAATTAAGATCTTAAAATGGACCTCTTGCACTTGGGTGACAACTAAAAACATGGAAAATAGCCTTTGACAATTTTAAATTAGTCGTTATCAAAACAAGATGAAAGAATGTAGTAAATGATATTTATAGACAATATCCACACTAAAGAATAGTTAGACAAAAAATGAGATGCTAATATATATGTCACATAAAATGTGTAACAAAAATGAAGGTGGCATTGTTTATTTTGGGAAATGCTAATCTATTTACAAGCGTTTCAGGTATTTTTGTTCTAGGGCATGGAAGTAACCTTTAAGGAAAATCAAAGAGAAAGATGCAAAGATGGGATTATACAATTTGATACAAACCAAGTCATTTGTAGATAAATTGTAGAAGAGGAAGATCTATGGTTTATATGTTAAGCTAAATGTGCAACTCTGAGTAGAAGCTATGGGTTCATACTATCACCTCAATGTACTATTATGGGTATTATTCTTCTCTTGAAATTGATGTAACTATTTTATCTCTATTTAGTAATCCTCGTTGTTGTTCAGCTATGGAAATCTCTTTTGAAAAAGGGTTCAATAAGATGCTAGTGTTGTTCATGGGGCAACTCAGATTGTCAAAACTTAGACCTATGACAACATGGAGAGGAAGAAATACTCAAATAAAATGCAGGGTTAGATAGCCTAAAAAATCTCTTCCTATACAGAATCCAGATTGCTGTGGAGACTTGAGGAAGGGATGGAATAACATCAAGAGAAAATTATCAAGATTCAAAACTAGTTTAGATAGACGAAGAAGGACAATAGTTTTGGTGTTGTATCTCAGGGTACAGAAACCAGAATTACAGGAATTAACAGCAGATGTGTCTGAGCAAGTTAAAAACTCTAGGAGATTGTTTGTCTGTAAAACATAATACAAAGTGAAGATGAAGAACAACATTGTGAATATTCTGAATCCTAAAATGACCATGGGGTGGATCTGGAGGAATTTCATCCCATCCATATAATCAAGAGTGTAGATGAATAACCTTATCCAAACTCTCCATTGTTCTTGTACTGAAGCATGTTAAAGGACAGAAAACGGGAGCTCATACAATTTACACAAATTTTGGGTCAATTAAATAATCAGCACAAATGAATTCAAAACAAGAGGGCTCTACTGATTCAAAGAATTCAAGATTAATAGTCTAGTGAGCCTAAGAAGTGAATTTATACTATGTTCCTTGAGGTTGAAATTAAACTTGAATTTTGCTATGTGATGAACTAGGATTTGGTGCCTAGTATATTGATGAAATTTTTGTGTTTAGGGTTACTTTTATGAAATATGTCGAGAAAGCTTCTACTTGATTATTCTGAACTTTAAAATGAAAAGACAACAGAGAGTGGATTTAATTTGATCTTACGTCGATGGCTTGCCAAGCATGGGAACCCAAGTCATGGCTCAAGTGGATACAAGATCATCACCAAAGAACATGTATCCCCCTCCTTATCCTCTTCCAGAAATACAGTGACCTATCACATTCTTGGCGTGGCCTTGCTTTGCCCATTGAGATGGAAGACTTGCCATACCACTTTGAAGACCCAAAAAACCATCCACATGTGTCACTACCAAATATCCCTACTGGTTATATCCACACCTGTCACAAAAAACATCTATGAACATGGGTGATCACCTCGATTTATTTTTATGCCCATCACAACCACTACAGTGTTCACCTAAAACACTTTTTCCATTTTATTTTTCTACATCCTCCACACCAGAACGGTTTGTCAAGCCTTATTAAAATATGTAGTGACATTTTCTGGATAATCACGATTATCAAATTCCATACTTCAGTAATTTTTCTATATCCTCCACACCGGGATAGTTTATCAGGCCTTATTGAAATATGTAGTGACATTTTCTGGATAATCGAGATTATCAGATTCCATAATTCTGTAATTTTCATAGTTTTAGAAGCTGTTTGAAAGAAATGAATTCCACCTGACACAAACAAACTAACTAAAAGAAGCAACACATACCCAAAAATAGAATTTGCTAGCACCCAACCTCCATTGGTGAGATTGGTGAGAAAGGCCCAAACAGTGTCTCTAACAAGGAATCCCAGAGAACAACTATGATCAGCATAATCAATATCATAATCACACTGTTGAGACATTCATTTGTGGTTGTGATTATGACCACTTCCTTCCTGCACAACGGCACAGAGAGGATTGGTGCTTGGCACCAGGGAGCCTTTCTTTAGCTTGTACAATGGATGTGATCCCTGCAAAGAAGACATAACCCTCTCATGTTGTCTCAAACTACCGAAACCAAGATAGAATGAATTCAAGAAATAATAAGTGTCCACTAATGACCGAAAAGATAAGAGTGTAGTCAAATGTATCCATTACAGTAAATCAAGGAAGTGCAAAAGACATATCCAATAGAGGAATGCAGAAAGACAACTAACAAAACATACAACAAATGTAACCCATGATGCAGATGCTAACAAGTAGAAAAGAATTTTCATATGCATCAATTGGGTCCTGGCAAGCACCATGAATATCTAGAAATCCAGCATGCTCAATGTCAGATTGGAATGCATGCTTAAACAAAAAGAAAGCAATGCATGGGATACTGACCCAAAATACAAAGGTTAATAACTTGGCTTATAAACCCATGATAACAACATAAATCCCACTACCCAAAACGATATTCAGATGCAAATAAAGCCACTGCATTCATAGAGAGAACCTCGAAAGCGATGAACCCCAGGACCCTGAAATAACCCCAAAAAGCCCATAAGATCGGTTAAAAAACTGTATAACCATCCAGAATTCACTATCAAACACTGTTACAACCCTTTAGTCTCATAGATCATTAATGTGGTCCACATTAATGGCACCACTTAGTCATAAAAAACTGTGAGGATTTACTCTCGTACCTTAACGCCTCTTGAAGAATGAAGAAAAGGGTTTCAAAATCATTTCTTGTGAATCACATCAAAAATTTTGAAGTACAACCCTACGTAATATTTAATTCCAGCATGTTAAAAAACATTTCTTATGAATCTCCATGGATTTCTATTATGCAACCTTGAAGTGTCTCAACTGTCACAAAACCTTAAAGAAAATTTTGAAATCTAATATCCACGAAACCTAAAACATAGACTACTTTATGCTCAACAGGTAGAAAGCTTGGAACATTTAATTTGCCCCTTCATCTTGAGCTTTGAAAAAGGCTTCTTCCTCAACTTTGCGACTAGCAACACTTTCTGTCTCACCATAGACTGGTAAATGGGCTTCAGAATTTCCATCCTTTGTAAGCTAGGCATGGGTAGCATCTCCTTTATGTAACTTGTGGCGTTTCTTGGATGGCATATCTCTTTCTTTTTTCATTGAATCATCTTTTCTTTTTCCAAGAACATTGTCTTTGCCAGTCTCTGTTGTTTCCTGCTACTTAGTCTTTGCCATTCCTAACATGCATATTGAATTTATATTTTTCTTAAATGCTCAAGACAAGAAAGGCCTGAACAGAAGGTTGGAAAAAAAAAAAAAAAAAAAATCAAAAACCACTTTAGCCTTGAGTGATTTTAAAAATATTGGAAGGAAAAAATTGAAAAAATAAAAAACTTCTTTAAACAAAATCAAAATAATCTAGTTTCTCTGCAAAATCCTTTCAGAATTCGAGTCTGCAATTTAACTATACATAAACTATGACCAATATAGTAAACTATGACCAATACAAACACGATTTTCTACAATTCCTTGAAGCAAGATCTGAAGCAGTGCATTATCGTCTAAATGTATAAAATATTTCCCTGTTTTGTAAATTTTCGAGCAACGAGAAAACACACAGA
The DNA here is from genome assembly GCA_000404065.3 of Pinus taeda. Lineage (NCBI taxonomy): Eukaryota > Viridiplantae > Streptophyta > Pinopsida > Pinales > Pinaceae > Pinus > Pinus taeda. The sequence continues at coordinate 130,845 of APFE031047059.1, read as the reverse complement.
ATAAAACCCTAACCTTACTTGGCCTGTCTCCGATTAGTTCATAAAATAGCTCAAATTGGAAGGCTGAAACAATAAACAGGCTGTCAAAGCAACCATGTCATACCCTGCCATGGCCTAGACACCTCCTGGACTCTGTTTCCATAATCAATGCGACAGACTGCTTCTTTGTTCAATTCTTCTCAATGAAAGCTTTGAGGAATCAAGGGGCTGACCCAACTGAACAAACCCTCGGCCCTAAAAATTTTATAGATGAAATAAATGCTCATTGTGGAGAGCTAATGATCCTCTATTCCATTAGTATTGTTTTCGCTTGTGAAAGCTTCTTGGATCTTGTGATCGTTGTCCCAGAAAGGAGGAAATAAAAGCATGGAAGGGCAATTGTTGTGCGGGTAAAAGGGGCATTCGATAATAGTGAAAGCATCCCATTTATCAACACATACATACAATAGATATAGTTGATTCTCTCCCTGCTCACTTCTATTGCATTCGATTCTTGGCAGTTGTCCAGTGATTTCTTTAGTGGCTTCTTTAATATTCCTCAAACTGTATTCTCTTCTGTCAGGTTTAATAGCTACAAACAAACTACCAATTACTATTACAAATATAAATATTGATTTTGTATGAAAGAATTAATTTGGTAGTGGTCTAATGGTATCTGATCACCTGCTTCTTTAAGCGCCCCGAGAATGTCCATATTTTCTCTCAAGGAAAGAGCCAACTCAAAGTATGAATGGTCATCAAGATTGAGAGAGCAAGTGTCCTGCTCCTCCCATTCGTGCCCCCAGAATTTGTGTCCATCACTGCTAGGACAGCTTAAAGAATCCCAATATTTGTTCAGCTCTTCCTTCAGATCTGAAATCTGCAAATTCTCTCACAATACATAAAATCCGACCATGATCATATAAGTCAAACATTATATTTTATTACCATGCATGGAAAAGTATAGAGTGATCAGCACCTTTGAGTAATCGAATTCTCTAGAAGAGTCATAGAACCAGAACTGTGGACATTTCCCGTTGCTATAATTGGGTCAGAGACCATGAATGGAAAAGTCAGAAGCAGGCTTTCCTGTGTGAGGTTAACAACATCCTCTATGCGTATCACAATATGAACCAGGCCACTGCATTTACAAGCAATTGATTTCCATTAACATACAGTACGAGAAAGAATACTGAAGTAGAAAAGGAATTTGATGTTCAAAATGAATATATACCTGTTGCACGAAACAATAAAAATCCAAGGATCTTGCAATAACACCAAAATTATACTTCAGAGGAAAACCAGGTCGGGCATTTGAAATTCCTAGTTCTCCAACTTCCGGTAACATGTGATCCAATGATTCAACCTTTCTCAATCATCTAACATATAATCTAACGATATTTAAGGGTGACAGATAGACAACAAGGGGAGTTCATTTCAGAGGGAACACCTTACGGTGTAATTATTAATTTTAATTTTAATTTTCTCTGGGTATGAGACCTTAATATATAGGGTAAAGGATTTTTTGGAAAACAATAAAATTTGAGCATTATGAAGACTCTATGCAAAAGCTTCTTATTTCAATTCATAAATATCATTATTTATAGATACATACCAATGTTTTACCGACTCACATTAAACTTTATGACGTGGGAATAGTGGGTGGCAACGTTGGTGCCATTGTGATTAATATTCTAACACCTCCCCTTATTCAGAAAGACCTCAACTTTAACTTGTTTGTTGGTCTAAATCTCAACTAAGCTTACAAAAAAAAATTCATTTTTTCCTTCTTGCTAAAGGTTCCATGCTTCTTCATTTGCTGATGTTGTTTCATCTTCACCTTTCTTCTCATAAGATAGTGATGGAGCTTCTCTTCTCTTGATTGCAAGTTAACATTCTTTGTATTTAACATTGTTGTTGATGCAGTTTCATCTTCACCTTTCTTGTCATAAGATAGTGACGGAGCTTCTCCTTTCTTGATTTCAAGTTAACATTCTTTGTATTTAACATTGTTGCAGGTTCTGGGGACTTACACTTGTCCTAAATGCTTGCAATTTCTTCAAGTTTTCTTGCTACTTCATGATTTTCAATATCTGTACACTCAAAAACAACGTTAGATTCATAAAAAGAACCATATTGATTCTTTTCATCATGCTCTTTGAAGAGAGCTTTGCTTCCTTCAATTTTTTCACTGACATAGTTCACTAATTCATGTCTTCAACCTCTTTAGTCAATTCTATTGTTGCAAACATGTTGTCTTGCATTTGATTTGTGTATGGAGGTAGGAAACTCTTCTCACCAAACAACAATTCATCAATAAGATGTTCTTCATGCATCATATTGAACAACTCTTTGTAAGATACATAATGCTCATTAAATTTGACTTCATAAGTCTATGCATCATAGGGAGTTTCCTTAATATCACATGCTACTCTATTGTTAGCTACAAACATATTTTCAGCCTTAAACCCAGTTATGATGCTTTTAGCACAATCACCTTTAGCAAGAACACCTTCATCAACTCCAGCTTTCTCACTCCCCTCCATACTGTACTTCATTTCAAGAACATCGCAATATATTTTTGCATTATTTATTTCACCAAATTCATTCAAAATATTTGACAAAATGTTTTCATCTAAAGCTAATATAATGAGAAGTAATGATACTGCTCTTATACACTTATCTTGGGGATTTATGGATGTTTCTTAAAAAAATTGTCATAAATAACTGAACCAAGTAATCCTTCCATTATCATTGCCCAAAGCTTAAAATTTTTACCTAGAACTCTGGAGGAACTAGGATTAATCAGTTTAATATTGCATTAGTGTCTTCAAATTCTTTACGGTGACTCAGATATTCATTATTCATGGACTCTCTACCTGGATCCAATGCATATTCTTCAGCAGCTTCTCCTTTTGTTTTGTTCGTGAAAACTCCTAGACTGGTAGAAACACCACAAACTAGTAGACATATCTTCTCCAATGGAACTTGTTCCTTCACCTTGGAAACACTCAGATCATGTACCACAATGTATTGACTAAATGTTAAATTTCCCATGAAATGATAAATTGGTTTCCCTTTTATCGAAAACCGACTCTTCATGTAACTAGCACAAGACCAACTCTAGTAGCTTATTGAACCTTGCAACACACATCCTTAAATCAACTGAAATGACCTAATAGTTTCTCTTGTCCAGGAGTTGTAGCATCAACAATGATAGGTGTCCCTCAATCTTATGACAACACTCCTCTTGTCCAGGAATTGTAGCATCAACAATGATAGGTGTCCCCCAATCTTATGAAAAAACTCGAGGGAATCTCACATTAAACTTACATTAATGACACACTCAAAGCTGTAATCAACACCCTCATCGATTATATCAATTACCACTTGTTCTTCACAAGATTTAGGCTTCTCTCCAATGCATAATCAACATGATGGAAAAATTCCACACGCTAGCCCATCTGCGATATGCACACAAGCTCTGTGTCACACCACACACACTAAAGTTAGACTCTAGATCCAACTTGAAAACTCCACACTCAATAGATCAGTTGATATTGATAACTTTTACACCTATTACCTCAACCAACAGTTCAACTCTCCTCAAGAACGCTCCACATGCATGAATACACTTGACTCATGTGCGTTGCCCATAGATCTATTCCACATAGGTAACAATCTCCACAAACTTACTCAACATCTAGACCATCTCCAACTGGCTCCTTCTCAAACAATTGACCCTCAAATCTTACCACTCACTTCCTTGGCCTCCACGCTCTCACGCACAACATCCATGTTGTCTCAATCTAAATTTTTCTCGCTCCTCATGCAACCACTTAAACACAACTAGATCTCTAAGGCAAATCTGGATGACTGAACCACAACAAATCACTCAGCCATTATGGCAATGAGAGGCTGCCCCCAATCTTCCGCTCATAAAGCATCTAAACATCAACTCAACGTTGGTCAACAATTCCACACGATGCAGAGCTCTTTTGGAAGTCACTACCATGCCCTCAAGTCTTCACAACACAACGCTTTATGCTCCTCGATGCTCTTCCGTGGCTCCCCTTGGCCCTCCAGGCTCCTCCATGCTCTGGTATTATCACACTTCAAATAACGCTTAGAGATCCATGAGCCCACAACTCTGGCTCATAACAGGTGCTATCTCAAGTAGTCAAAATTGTTAAACACTCACACAACCCTTAACACATGCTCTTCACGACACGGATGTGAGCCCTCGGTGTTTCTCACCCCACAGAGCCCACAACTCTTTGAGCTCACACGCCCCTAGCTCACCTTTAGTAGCCTCACAATAGCTAACCTAAGCTCTGATACCATGACAAAAAATATGAAGACTCATGCAAGAGCTTCTTATTTCATTACTAAATATCATTATTTATAGATACATACACAGTAGAATCAAATCATCTCCGCCCACTTGAACTGATGTCTTACTGACTCGTGTTGACTCACATTAAACTTGATAACGTGGAAACAATTGACAACAACATTGATTCCATCGTGATTAATGTTCTAACACAGTCAAAATTTTAAGTGCTTAAATTTTTTTAATAATCTATCCAAAAGAAATTAATAGTGTTAAATTCATTTTCACCATTATAAAAATTCAAAAATTTATACAAATAAAAAATTTCTAAATTCCAATGAGAAATAATTGTCAAGACAATGCCATAGTTCATAGTGGATTATTATTATTAGAGTACGAGAAGAGAAAAGCCAACAAGATCGAGCAGAATATTGGGGCTGCAAATATTCCAGTATCGCCAAGGAATGAATGAGATGGTAAAATTCATCACTAGTACCTTGAGTGTGACATGACACTTAAAATAATTTGGTCATGTTCATCACTGACTTCAGCTTTCTTAACATTGTATGTGCTCTGTTGTTTCACCACTACAGCATAACAAATAAAAATACTTTTTTCATAACCTTACCTATACTACACATTACTCACATAAAAAAAAAAATTATTTACACTACCTACATAGCTATATAATAATGCCTTCATGATGTTTGACTTGGTTAACAACGGATATGGTTATAAATGCACTGATCCGGCATATCTGTCTTCTGGCTATTAACTGGACCTTTGATTGTCCTTGATAACCTTGTATGGTACAATTCATTACATTCGGCGGCAGGTGGGGCGCCTTGGTCGCGACACCTGGCATCTCTGAAACCCTCCATCGATCTGCCGCGCTGAGCTTTGGTTTCGGTAGCTGGTACTTTAATGCTACAGTCCCGCCACTCACTTCTCGGGATCCTCATGTCAATCGGCGGTCAGGATTACTACTAGTGATCTAACGGTGGAGGTTAGACGTGCCTTGGGCGGGGAATACATAAGGTTCATTCGTTCTGCTGCCGGTCATTTGCGCTGTTACTCCAGCTTCACAGAGGTAGCTTTTGTTCCGGCGTGATTGCCATGGTCAGGGTGCCATTGCCGTGAGAATTCCTGGTACAGTTTACTGATACCTTGAATGGATTACAGTGACGGCCTGTGGGCGGTGAAACCTTCACGGATCTTTGCCCTATCTCCAACTGCGACAGGTAATATGCCTTCACTTCGTTTCAATATTGTATTATTCGTTCTTTTCACTGTATTTGTTAGGAGTATGTTTAACTACCCTGTTATTATTTGTGGAACAGGGTAGCAGACCGACGAGGACGCGGTTGCAAGGGCTATTCATGGTTTCGGCCTTCAGACCTTTAACCAGGTAAGCGCGCTACCCTGTAGGTTGCATTGGTTGATTTCATCTTGGAGTTGAACTCATATTAATCTTCTCTACCAGGGTTTTGTCCATTTCACCATGACTTGGCGCCATGGCCTCACTTCGGCAAAATTTTCCTTTCATTCTCTGTTTACGATTGCTGGGGTTGAAACCCAGGTTGTCGAATGAGTAGCTTGTCATTAGGGTTTGGTGTTGGTTACGGTCTGTCGATAGCTCAGATCTAGGTTTGTAATTATTTGTATATACAGTGTAACCATATTGAATGGACTCGGCATCATGGTCGGTTGATGCTTCAGGTTTATGGTTGTTCCCATTGTCGAACAGACCTTGAATGTTCTATAATCCATATTATCTCCTTTACTGTTTTTAATATGTTGCATACTGTTAGCGCACGGTGCCGCTCCCTATGAGCCACCGATACATCATATATTACATACTGTTTATTTATTTTAGTTTCAATGAAATGATCTGAGGGTTTGGTTACGACCTTGCCCTTCCTGGGTTCGCCTTTTATCGGGTTATATGATATACAGGTTAGTGGGTTTGATGTATATTTGTTGATAAAAGACTAAGCCGATTGACGGACTGATGGTAACGATTCTGATGTGATTATGTTTGGTTTAGGAGGCCTGTTACGGTCCCGTAACGGCTCCATTGCTGGCGTTTTACTACCACTCTTTGTTAGCTGTAGCTTAGCCTGTTAATGTTCATTTCGGTTCTTCAATTTTCTTGGAGTTAAAATAACTATATTCGTCGTGTGGATGGTATGACCATCAGGTATATCAACCCTTATTTGATAGCATGCGGGGCGCCATTCCACCAGGTGGTTCACGCCGGTGTATCGGCCAACCCGATATTTCCATTGTTATGATATTTGACAGTTATTTTTATTATCGTTATATAGTGAGTACAATATTTCGATTTCTTGTGACCCTTATAGAGTTATGGTTCTTACGAGGGTTTGTACCACTATATCTGGAACACATATGTTTATAAGACAGACATGCATTTATTCTCTTGACTGATATGTTTTCAAGAAAGACATGTATTTATTCTCTTGACTGATATGTTTTCAAGACAGACATGTATATATTCTCTTGACTGTTACCTTCCGTAACGAAACCTCATTCCAAATGTTTCTGTATTTGTTTTGGTTTCTTTTTCAATACTTGCAACAGTATTATGGACAATGTGAATCGCTGCTCGTAGAGTTCTGTATTAGAAGTAAATGGTTACTTCAGATGCTGTTATCTAGTTTAGGTATTAATATATTTATACCTGTTTTCATACCTGTTACTGATAGTTCAGTTGTTCTATTTATTTCTAGTATCTGGTGATTACTGTCTCTTTAATCACACAACTTCACTTATTCGGAAGTAATGTACAGGGTACCTCTCAGTTCTCCCTTTCTGTTTCTTCCTCTTACTTAATACTTGACATATATATATATATAACAGGGCATAATGGTTACCGATATTGCATTCAGTAATACCCAGATTCTGTATTACAGCCCAAGAGTCACACCCACAGCAACTACAATTCAGATTCTTAAGTATACAGGATAATAATCAGTCTCTAATTAATGAAGCTACAGATACTTACCTGTGTATCTTGCCTTGATCTTCTGCACTTCTACAGCACGTAGAAGATGATTGTATGCTTGATATCCTCCCAGCCACGAGACCAGTCTTCTGAACTGGTTCTCTCCCCCAAGCTCTTCTTGCCGGCCACAGCCTCAGCAATATGAAACACCAATGTGTCTGTGCTATCTGGTCATCACCAGACGTAGCACCCTCTCCTTCTGCTCCAGTGCCTTTTTGCCTTTCTTCTTCCCCGTTTGTTCATCAACAACCCGGGTCTTTTCTTCTTTCCCTTTTTCTATGGGAAAGAGGGAACAGTTAGGGTTTCCCCTATTATGCTGGCAACTGTTTTTCCTTTATCTTTAAGCAGGAAGAGTAAATAACTTTTCACATAAAGTTACTGTGTACACACACATATCATGCAATTCATATTATACCATTTGCACAATTAATATTATCATAATTTTCAAGAAAGTAATAATTTCTGTTATTTCCATTCACCCATAAGGTAAATAACAATTTATTCATGTAAAATGTTTGGTCATTACATCTCCTCCCCCTGAGATTGGACACCGTCTCGGTGTCTCACAGATCCGAACAGATCGGGATAGGTCCTTTTCATCAATTCCTCATCTTCGCAAGTGGCCTCGTCAGGTCCAAAATGTCGCCATTGCACCTTAACTTGGGTAATAACTCGTTTCCGTAGCTGCACTTCTCTCCGGTCGAGAATGCTCAGTGGTTCGACCAGAACCTCTCCTTCCGGTTCGACCTGCAACACACAATTCCTTGAGTTAGTTTCCTTTTCATATAAATTTTTTTTACTGAATTTATCGTCACAATCCCCACCTGGATCTCTTGCCGTCGGATCACATTCTTAGGGTCATACACATATTTCTTTAGGACTGAAACATGAAACACGTTATGGACTCGGATGTGACTTGGCAGGGCCAGTTGGTAAGCTACTGGTCCGACCCTTGCTAAAATTTGAAAGGGTCCACAATATCGGGGTGCCAATTTAGCGCATCCACTCCACTGTAGAGTACTTCTTTTAGCCTGAATTCGAATGTATACGTGGTCCCCAACCTGAAACTCTTTGAACCTTCTCTTTTGATCAGCGTAATTCTTTTGTCTATCTTGGGCAGCTTTCAAATTAACACGTACCCTTTTTACCATATCTTCCATTTCCTTCAGCATTTCAGGACCCAGACTCAATTTATCCTCTGGTCCTCCCCAACTAGCGGGTGTACGACACTTTCGACCATACAAAACTTCAAATGGACTCATTTGTGTGGAAGTATGGTAACCGTTGTTGTACGCGAACTCTACAAGATGTAAGTAATCTTCCCATCTGGTGGGTTGTTGCATGACATAAGTCCTTAGCATATCTTCCACCATTTGATTCACTCGTTCCGTCTGCCCATCTGTCTGTGGATGGTATGCGGTGCTGAAATTGAGTTGAGTTCCTAATTCCGCAAACAATGATTTCCAAAATGCTGAGGTGAATTTCACATCACGATCGGAAATTATTGTTTTCGGAAGTCCATGTAACTTGAATACATTCTGCATAAATATGTGGGCGATCTGCGCAGCTCTATAGGTAGATTGCACAGGTATAAAGTGTGCAGCCTTACTTACTTTGTCCACTACCACGAAAATGGAGTCATTATTTCTTTTAGTTCTGGGTAATCCTGTAATAAAGTCCATGGAGATGATTTACCATTTCCATTCCGGAACTGGCAATGGTTGTAGCAATCCTGCTGGATGGTGATGTTCTGCTTTAATCTGCTGACATTCTAAGCACCTTGCCAGGTATTCAACAATGCTTTTCTTCATTCCAGGCCAGAAATATTCTTTCCGGATTGCTGTTACCATCTTTTGATGGCCCGGATGACCTGCGTAATGGCTGATATGAAATTCGTCCATAATCAGATTTCTAATCCGGTTTTGGTTAGGCACATACAATCTTTTCTTGAAGTAAATCCTTCCAGCATCATCTAACTCATATTCTTGTTGGCTGTCCTTTTTAGCAGATTGTTGTATTTGTAACTTCAATTGCTGATATTCAGTATCTTGATCTGCAATTTCTTTTATCATTTCCATAAAGGGACTCTCCCATGCACTGAAGGAAACTTCATACAAATTGTGTATTTTCTGGCTCAAGGCGTCTGCTACCTTATTTTCCTTTCCTTGCAAATGCTTTATGTCAAAGTCAAAGCCACTTAGAAAGTCCACCCACCTCGCCTGCCTAGCATTTAGGGTAGGTTGGCTGAAATAATTAGTCAAACTGTGATGGTCGGTGTGCAGCAAAAATTTCCGGCCAATGAGATAATGCCGCCACATCTTCAGGGCATGAATAATGGCAGCCAACTCTAAGTCATAAGCAGAATATTTCTGCTCGTGTTCTTTCAGTTTTCGAGACTCGTAGGCAATTACTCTGCCTTCTTGCATCAAGACCCCTCCCAAACCTTCTTTGCTAGCATCTGTACATACTACATAATCCTTGTTGGGATCTGCTATACTCAGAATAGGTGCTGTGGTGAGCAGGTGTTTCAGCTGTTCGAAACTTTTCTGGCAATTTGGGGTCCAATGAAACAGTTTTCCTTTCTTCTGCAGGGAAGTAATGGGAAATGCTACCTTAGAGAAGCCTTCCACGAATCTCCTGTAATATCCAGCTAACCCCATGAACGATCGAACATCTGCTACATCTTTTGGAACCGGCCATTCCATTATCGCTTTTATCTTTTCTGGATCTACTGCAATTCCATCCTTTGTGATTACGTGACCCAAATACTGAATTTCTGCTTTGAAGAAGTCACATTTACTAAACTTAGCGTACAACTGATGTTCTCGAAGGGTCTGCAACACTATTCTAAGATGTTCGTGATGTTCTTCGATAGTGCATGAGTAAATTAAGATGTCATCAATAAATATCAGCATGAACTAGTCCAGATAAGGATGGAAAATACCATTCATCAAGCACATGAAGGTTGCCGGGGCGTTGGTAAGCCCAAACGGCAAAACCACGAATTCATAATGCCCATACCTTGTTCTAAAGGCTGTTTTTGCGATGTCCTCATCCTTAATTCTGATCTAGTGATAACCTGATCGTAAATCGATCTTTGAAAACACGGCTGCGCCTTTTACTTGATCGAACAATTCGTCGATCCGGGGAAGAGGATACTTGTTTTTAACAGTCAACTTATTCAATTGTCTGTAATCGATACACATCCGGAGGGTGCCATCTTTCTTCTTGACAAACAATACTGGCGCCCCCCATGGAGACACACTGGGACGGATGTAGTTCTTGTCCAGTAATTCTTGCAACTGCATTTTCAATTTTGTCAACTCAGGCACACTGATTCTGTAGGGTGCTCGTGACACCAGTGCAGCCCCTGGTACCAACTCTATAGTGAAATCTATGTTTCTTCGCGATGGTAGTCCTGGAATTTCTTCCGGAAACACATCTGTAAATTCTTGTATTACAGGGATATTATTCAAAGATGCAGATTTATCCTTGGAGTTGGCATAACCCACTTGAATGGCGTACACTTGACAGCCTTTTCGTACACATTTCACCAACTGATTTGCAGTTATCGGTCGAACCTGCACTGGTCGCCTGATACCCTGCATTTCCTTGTTGTTTCCTTGTTGATCTCTGTAATAAATAACTTTGGTTTTGCAATCAGCTAAAGACCAGTGCTTCTCCAACCAGTCCATACCGATTAGAATGTCATAGGAACCCAAAGGAAGTATGTTCAGGTCAGCTGTTATTGGCTGGTCTGCTATAGTAAATGAACAGTCGTTGATCTTGGCGGTTACCCGCCGCTTAGCTCCAGTAGCTAATTGTACTAGCCATGGGTTTTTAAATTTAACAGATTGCAAATTACAATGTTCCACTACTTTCGGGTTCACATAACTTAACGTGGCCCCGGGATCAATCAAAACAGATATGGTAAGGTTTGAAATTTTACCTTCGAACTCGACCATGGTTGGTTGATATTCCACCTGTCGATCCTCCAAGGCCGCATTGATTCTGGGTACGCTTCGACCCACTTCGCCAACAGTTGAGGCTTCATGAATTTGAGACAACTGTTCAGTCCCCTTTCGTTGTGGGCAATTTTTGATGTAGTGAGGTCCCCCACAACCCCAGCACTGTACAGGGGGTCTTGCTGTCCCCTCATTGTCCAATCTGATTTGTTGCTCATTGACCTTGGATTCATTTGCGGATCTGAACTTAGATGTAGTTCTGGCTGTAAATTTGTTGTTGGTTCCTTTGCTAGCTCCTTTATTTCCATTATTGCGTATCCCTTTGTTATTTCCAGCTGTATTAAAATTCTTTTTCTCATTCCATTTCCTGCTAGAAGTTTCCCCTTTCTGTTTACTTTGCTGATAGCAAATTCTAGCTTTGCGGATTACTTCATCCATCGATTTTGGATTATCAAATTCAATCCTTTCCCGCATCTACGGGGGTAAACTACTAACAAATCGCTGCACTTTCGCTTTTTCCTCTCTTATATACGGTACGTAGCGAAGTAAGGAAGTAAAACGGGTGATGAATTCATCCATGGTCTGCTGTCCCAATCGCAGATCATGGAATTCTCTGGCTTTTTCATCATAAAAGCGTTCTGTTAGATATCTCTCTTTGAAGAACCTTTGAAAATTATCCCATGTTATGTTTTGCTCTGTAACCCCTTTTACGATCTTCACTTCTTCCCACCATAAGGTGGCCTTTCCTTGTAATTGGAAAATAGCTAATTGTGCTTTAAGGTTATGATCGTACTCATAAAGCTGAAAATACTTATTCATGTTGATTAACCATGCTTCAGCGGCTTCTTCTTGCTCTCCATCAAAATGCGGTGGCTTAATCTTACGGAATTCCCCTTGCAGTTCTACCCTTTGTCTTTTCGAAGTTTGTTGTTCAAATACATTGTTAGAGCGTTCTTCCTGCTCCTCTGATCCTTCAGGAGGTATGTGATGGTTCTGCTCTTCCGACATCCTTTGTTGTTCCGCACTCGGATTAACTGGTAATTGATTTTGTCTGTCGGACAAACTTTTTAAAATTCTTTCTTATTCCATTGTTATTCGGGCGTTATCTTCTCGCAATCTAGCCATCTCATTCTTCAGCTCCTGCAGAGTTTCCAGAATTGCTTGATTTGTGACTCTGGCTTCCTCGCCAAGTTGTACCCACAATTCTGGGTTATTTTCTGCACCGGTTGCGCCCTGTCCCATTACAGGTTGTCGCGGTGTATGCTCCGCTCTTCTCATATCTGTTATTCTCAGAATCTGGTCCTGTGTAAGAAAACATTCACAAGTAATAAAGAAAAATGATTATTGTCAATTCATTTTCACATGTTCATTCATCATTGTCTTACCCAGAGGTCACAGTACTGTGTCTGGGCTCTGATACCATATGTCATAACCTTACCTATACTACACATTACTCACATAAAAAAAAAAATTATTTACACTACCTACATAGCTATATAATAATGCCTTCATGATGTTTGACTTGGTTAACAACGAATATGGTTATAAATGCACTGATCTGGCATATCTGTCTTCTGACTATTAACTGGACCTTTGATTGTCCTTGATAACCTTGTATGGTACAATTCATTACATTCGGCGGCAGGTGGGGCGCCTTGGTCGCGACACCTGGAATCTCTGAAACCCTCCATCGATCTGCCACGCTGAGCTTTGGTTTCGGTAGCTGGGACTTTAATGCTACAGTCCCGCCACCCACTTCTCGGGATCCTCATGTCAATCGGCGGTCAAGATTACTACTAGTGATCTAACGGTGGAGGTTAGACATGCCTTGGGCGGGGAATACATAAGGTTCATTCGTTCTCCTCCCGGTCATTTGCGCTATTACTCCAGCTTCACAGAGGTAGCTTTTGTTCCGGCGTGATTGCCATGGTCAGGGTGCCATTGCCGTGAGAATTCCTGGTACAGTTTACTGATACCTCGAATGGATTACAGTGACGGCCTGTGGGCGGTGAAACCTTCACGGATCTTTGCCTTATCTCCAACTGCAACAGGTAATATGCCTTCACTTCGTTTCAATATTGTATTATTCATTCTTTTCACTGTATTTGTTAGGAGTATGTTTAACTACCTTGTTATTATTTGTGGAACAGGGTATCAGACCGACGAGGACGCGGTTGCAAGGGCTATTCATGGTTTCGGCCTTCAGCCCTTTAACCAGGTAAGTGTGCTACCCTGTAGGTTGCATTGGTTGATTTCATCTTGGAGTTGAACTCATATTAATCTTCTCTACCAGGGTTTTTTCCATTTCACCATGACTTGGCGCCATGGCCTCACTTCGGCAAAATTTTCCTTTCATTCTCTCTTTACGATTGCTGGGGTTGAAACCCAGGTTGTCGAACGAGTAGCTTGTCATTAGGGTTTGGTGTTGGTTACGGTCTGTCGATAGCTCAGATCTGGGTTTGTAATTATTTGTATATACAGTGTAACCATATTGAATGGACTCGGCATCATGGTCAGTTGATGCTTCAGGTTTATGGTTGTTCCCATTGTCGAACAGACCTTGAATGTTCTATAATCCATATTATCTCCCTTACTGTTTTTAATATGTTGCATACTGTTAGCGCACAGTGCCGCTCCCTATGAGCCACCGATACATCATATATTACATACTGTTTATTTATTTTAGTTTCAATGAAATGATCTGAGGGTTTGGTTACGACCTTGCCCTTCTTGGGTTCGCCTTTTATCGGGTTATATGATATACAGGTTAGTGGGTTTGATGTATATTTGTTGATAAAAGACTAAGCCGATTGACGGACTGATGGTAACGATTCTGATGTGATTATGTTTGGTTTAGGAGGCCTGTTACGGTCCCGTAATGGCTCCATTGCTGGCGTTTTACTACCACTCTTTGTTAGCTGTAGCTTAGCCTGTTAATGTTCATTTCGGTTCTTCAATTTTCTTGGAGTTAAAATAACTATATTCGCCATGTGGATGGTATGACCATCGGGTATATCAACCCTTATTTGATAGCATGCGGGGCGCCATTCCACCAGGTGGTTCACGCCGGTGTATCGGCCAACCCGATATTTCCATTGTTATGATATTTGACAGTTATTTTTATTATCGTTATATAGTGAGTACAGTATTTCGATTTCTTGTGACCCTTATAGAGTTATGGTTCTTACGAGGATTTGTACCACTATATCTGGAACACATATGTTTATAAGACAGACATGCATTTATTCTCTTGACTGATATGTTTTCAAGACAGACATGTATTTATTCTCTTGACTGATATGTTTTCAAAACAGACATGTGTATATACTCTTGACTGTTACCTTCCGTAACGAAACCTCATTCCAAATGTTTCTGTATTTGTTTTGGTTTCTTTTTCAATACTTGCAACAGTATTATGGACAATGTGAATCGCTGCTCGTACAGTTCTGTATTAGAAGTAAATGGTTACTTCAGATGCTGTTATCTAGTTTAGGTATTAATATATTTATACCTGTTTTCATACCTGTTACTGATAGTTCAGTTGTTCTATTTATTTCTAGTATCTGGTGATTACTGTCTCTTTAATCACACAACTTCACTTATTCGGAAGTAATGTACAGGGTACCTCTCAGTTCTCCCTTTCTGTTTCTTCCTCTTACTTAATACTTGACATATATATATATATAACAGGGCATAATGGTTACCGATATTGCATTCAGTAATACCCAGATTCTGTATTACAGCCCAAGAGTCACACCCACAGCAACTACAATTCAGATTCTTAAGTATACAGGATAATAATCAGTCTCTAATTAATGAAGCTATAGATACTTACCTGTGTATCTTGCCTTGATCTTCTGCACTTCTACAGCACGTAGAAGATGATTGTATGCTTGATATCCTCCCAGCGACGAGATCAGTCTTCTGAACTGGTTCTCTCCCCCAAGGTCTTCTTGCCGGCCACAGCCTCAGCAATATGAAACACCAATGTGTCTGTGCTATCTGGTCATCACCAGACGTAGCACCCTCTTCTTCTGCTCCAGTGCCTTTTTGCCTTTCTTCTTCCCCGTTTGTTCATCAACAACCCGGGTCTTTTCTTCTTTCCCTTTTTCTATGGGAAAGAGGGAACAGTTAGGGTTTCCCCTATTATGCTGACAACTGTTTTTCCTTTATCTTTAAGCAGGAAGAGTAAATAACTTTTCACATAAAGTTACTGTGTACACACACATATCATGCAATTCATATTATACCATTTGCACAATTAATATTATCATCATTTTCAAGAAAGTAATAATTTCTGTTATTTCCATTCACCCGTAAGGTAAATAACAATTTATTCATGTAAAATGTTTGGTCATTACATATAATCATTTGATGTTTTCGATGTCAAATTAGCTGAGCAGAAAAAGAGCCCTTGAATTTAAATTTGTCATTTGGGTAGTGGCAATATGATTACACTAATTTAGTGCCTTATTGGAATCTGTTGTTGCCATCTTGAGATGCGGAAGTGATGCATTTAACTTTCGGTTTAAATACAGTGGTCGGAAGAAAGCATATATCGAGTACTCAGTGCATTTTCTGAGGTATGGTTGATTAGGAATTAAGTTTAATACAATCTTTTCAAAGAAAATTATATACATTAAATGATTATGTTTTCTAAATTATTCAATTGTTTACCAGGATTTCAGTAAATAGTGATTTACTAAATTCCTAAGGCACACTTTAATGTTAAGATCACTAATTTAAAATTCTTAAATAATCTATTTTAAATTTATTTTTGTCAAAACAGTTTGTAATGATTGTTTTATTTGCATTGTCTCAACATTAGCATTTCGCATCTTTTCACGTGACCTCTTTGCCATCTTGAAAACTATACCGGAAAAATCAACAGGGCTTCCTTAAGGCATCAACGGGCTCTTTGCCCAACTAAAAGCAAAATTTGAAACGTTAGACATGAATCATCCCAAAAAAAACATACGTCACTGAAGCCCCACAAAAATTGTTCAAGACTACGAATCATCCATTTAAAAAAAAATAGCTAGCCAGGCAACGCCAACACATCATCTCAGCACAACATTTCAACGGATATAATTGTGGGAGTGCTTAGTTCACTTTTTTTAAGAGCGGAAATGGATTTAATATAAACAATAACTGTGTAGCACTCAAAATCCAGTGTTTTGGCAACCGTAACCTCGATTTTTAGGAATTTCTCTGAATTTTCTCAAAATCATGGGGAATTTCTGTTATTTTGCAGGGAAAAATGTGGCACGTAGCGTGTTTAGCCCACTCTAAAAATTTATCTTCTAAAAATCTTCAGATGACACGATCCCTCTATGCTCTTCAACAACATTTTCGAAGATATGACTAACGTTTCACTTTTCAGATGTATTTCCATCGATCGTGTTATGGATTACTATGTTAACAACATTTTCGAAGATATGACTAACATTTCACTTTTCACATGTATTTCCATCGATAGTGCTGTGGATTACTATGTTAAGTTAAGTTTTTCAAATGTAATCAAGGAGCCCTTGCTCAAACATGCAATTTTGAAACACTTGACACTCACAACTTTTATATATTTCTGATTTTTCTTTTTTTCTTGGTTCAATAAAAAAGAATTATTGTTTACTTAAAAATTTACATATGATTTTCTATTTATGCTCTGCTCTCTCGGCTTCATTTTGATTGGATTTGTTAGCAATGAGAGTGATGTGAAGGGAAAAAAAAATCTTATACTATCTTTGGAATATCGAACATAAATATAAATGCACTAGAAAACATTAAGAATTAAAAGAAAACCAACAATCATAAAAAATTTCTTGGGTGCGTCACGCCTTACCTAGTATCTCATGGGTATAGGGTTCAAATTCCATCATGAGCATGGAGCCCAAGATGATCAATCCTTCCATCGAAGATGTCCAACCTCTCCACCATGCATTGCTAGTTGCTATAGATAAAGTTCATCACCTCCATCATCACCCATTGGTTGTGTTGGATATAGTTTATAAAGAAGATCAACTTATTATGATCAGCATGTCTGTGTTGTCTCATCTTGCCCAGGTTTGTAATGATTATCAAAGCTACCCAACTATGGATGCTAGAAAATTATATATTATAGAAATGGAACACATAAAATATTGTGAAAACACAAACATAGAAAATTGATAAAACAAGAGAGGCACAGATATACGTGGTTCACTCAATTTGGGCTACATCCTTGGAGAAACAAGAAGTCCTTCCTTTTATATTATCTAGCAAAATAAAGAGATACAACCTACGATAAATCCACTGCAATTTTCTCCCTACACTCACATAATCTCCTCTCTATTTCTCGCTCAGAATGATGATCCCCAATCACAATACAATTCCCTCATATAAATCGAGGGTTTCCTTCTAGGGAAAAAAACCTAAATCAACATAACCTATATTGCCAGATCATTCGTCTGATGAACAACCCATCTTAACTACAAAATTACAATATCTTACAAGGGAAATTTTCATCTATTTTTAGCTTTAGGCCCATTGCCATCAATCCCCTGCAATGGGGGATGATTATTGAATATACAACATTGCTTCCCTGTTAGGAACTCGTATCTAGACACGACTGAAACAAATCCTCTGAGTGATGAAGATAACCAAGCTCCACACCCAACAATGTCCCACCTGGATACTAATTATATAAACTCCATCATTGCTTCAATTGCTAGATAATGACTTCATTTAGACTTGGTTGTTTCTCATCTTCAGCAGCATACTTGAATACCAATTGAAAGTGAGCATAATCTTATTTTCTCCTTGGTTACAAATTTTGTTAACATAGCTATAGGATTATGGCTAGCGTGTATCTTTTACAACTTCAATTGTCGCTCTTCCAACACTAGTTGTATGAAATGTTGCTTGAGTTGTATATTTTTAGTCTTGGAATGATATTTTGAGTTATTTGTAAGATGAATGGCACTTTGGTTGTCAATTTATAACTTTCTCATCTTCTTCTTCTTACCAAGTTCATCCATAAACCTTTGTAATCAAATCATTTATTTACTAACTTATCTAGGAGCAACATACTCCACTTCCATTTTTGAAAGTGCAACAACACTTTGCATTTTTGAAACCCAACTGATAGTTGGACCACCTACAATAAACACCTACCTTATGGTGCTTCTCTCGTTATCTCTATCACCTTCCATATTTTCATCAACATATCCCTATAGGGCAATGTTCGAACCGCCAAAGCATAATGTTTAGTTTTTGGTACCTCTCAAATACCTAAGAATCCACTTCACTACCATCTAAGTGTCTTTTCTTGGATTTTTCATGTATCTTCTTACAACTCCCACTAAATTTTCAATATCAGACCTTCTGCGGACCATTGCATACATTAAAATACAAATTGTTGATGCCTATGGAACTTTGGACATATAATCCATCGTTTCTTGGTTCTTGGGACACATATCCTTACCTATTTTGAAATAGCTAGACAATGGTGTACTAACTAATTTTCCATTCTTCATATTAAATCTTTCCAACACATTTTGTATGTGCAAACTATGAGACAACATTAATTTATGAGTTTTCATGTCTCTAGTTATTCTCATACGAAGGATTTCTTTTGCAACACTCAAATCCTTCATTGAAAATGGATTTTTCAATTTTCCTTTGAGCACATTTATTTTCTGCATGTTAAACCCTATCACAAGCATTTCATTTACATAGAATAGTGATATAATATAGCTCCCATCACTTTTATTTTTAAGATAAACACATTGGTTAGAGTGACATCTAGGATAAACTTGTCTAGACATAAACCTGTCAAATTTTACATACCACTACCTTGGAGACTATTTTAGGCCATACAAGCTTTTCTTCAAATTGTAGACTAATTTTTCCTTCCATTTGAACTCACACCCTTGCGGTTTCTACATATATATATCTTCCCCAAAATCCCCATTAACAAAGGTTGTCATTACGTCTAACTGCTCAAGATGCAAAACTTATGCTGCCACTAGACTAAAATTAGTTCTAATTAAACTCATTTTAGTAATAGGAGAAAGAAATTCATAAAAGTCTATACCTTTCTTTTCTGCAAACCCATTCAAAAAAACTCTAGCCTTGTACCTCTTTCTACTTCCATATTCTTCCTTCAACGTGTAAAGTCATTTATTTTGAAATGATGTTCTACCCGAAGGCAACCAGGCTAAATGCCATTTCTGGTTATCTATTGATTCCATCACTTCTTTCATGGCTATCTCCCACTTCTTCACGATTTCTACCTACATTGATTCATAATTACAATTTTGTTCACCAGAATGAGTCAACAATACATAATATAATGAAGGAGAGTATTGTTCAAGGGATCTGCATGTCCTGATAGATATTATGACACCACTTTCATGTGTTTGAGGCACCTATTCTTGTTAGGTTAGTTGTTGTTGTTCTAGTTGTTGATCAGTATGATATTTAGGAACCTTTACCTTGTCTATGATCTCATCAAGCACTGTGTATTCTCTATTTTATTTAACCTGCTTCGTTTCTTGCATATCATCCTTATAACTTACCTTTTGATAGAATATGATATCCATGATCCTAATGATTTTGAAATTTTCATAATCATAAAAGAGATAACCAAACTACTTAACACCATATCAAATAAAGGTACATTTATTTGACGTTGCCTGAAGATTTGTTCTATTTTCTTTATCAATGTGGATAAAGGCTTCATAATCAAAAGTCTTTAAAAATGAGTAATTTTCCTTTTTAACCATAGATTCTTCCCCTGGAACACCACCATCCAAGGAATTTGAAGGCCCTCTATTTTTTAAATAAACAACAATATCTACAATATCTACCGAAAATTGTAAAGGAAATCCTACATGTAATTTTATGCACCTTGCATGCTCCATGCATGTTTTGTTCATCCTTTCTGACATAACATTTTCCTGTGGTGTTCCTCAAGTTGTCTTCTCTTTATGTATTCCATGCTCTAAACAATACTTATCAAACTCTTTGCTTCAGTTTTCATCTCCATTATCTAATCTAAGACACTTCGATTTCTCTCCTATCTCATTCTCAATAAGATATTTCAATTTCTTGAAAGTATCAAATACATTAAATTTACTATGAATATCCAAGTTTTCCTAGGTGCATCATCAATCGAAACAACATAATGGTGAGAGCCATCGAAAGATGATACCCAGGTGGGTGCTCATACATCTGTATGCACGAGCTCTAATTTTTCACTCTTCTTTTCTTTCCGAACAATACGAAATATAACTCTCTTATGCTTTGCATAAATACAATTCTCATATAATTCCAAATCAACATGCTTCAAACCTGGCAACAAGTTTCTTGAGTGAAAAATCAACATCCCCTTCTCACTCATGTAACCGAGCCTATGATGACACAATGTTATATATGGTCCTATGGAGGTTAAATAATTAACAAAATTAGAAATACCATCGCATAAATACAATGTACCACCCTTCTCTCCTTTTTCTATTACGAGGTATCCTTTAGTGGCCTTCCAAGTTTCAACTGTAAAAGTAGTCACACAACCTTCACCACCTAATAACCCTATTGAAATTATATTTTTCTTTAGATATAGGATGTGCCTTACCTCCGCAAATAGCCATTAGTTTTGATTATATTGCTTTATACAATCCTTACCCATTCCAACAATTTTACAGGTTTATGGTCACCCAAATGAACATGTCCAAAATCTCCTTGAACATAGTCATGAAAATGTTTCCCGTCAGGTGTGGCATTGAGCGAGGTCCCTCAATCTACCACCAAGACATCAATAATATTTTCTAATTAAAGAATCAAAGAACTTTACAACAAAGGGCCTATCACATTCGATTCATGATTGTTTTCTTTTTCTGTATCTCCTTTTTTCCATTCGAAGACTTATAATATTTATTTAGGTGTCCTTATTCCTATATTTCCAGAACATTATCCCTGGTCTAGACTTGTATGTGCATTTTCTTGACTTACTCCACCTTCTTAGTCTTTTTCATATTTACATTTTTCTTTCCCTGTTCTCTGCATTACTTCATTTCTCACCAAAGATTTTCCATTGCATTTCCTCGCTAAGGATAGCACGAACAACATCATTAAACTTTAAAGTATTAGATGTAGAGACATAGTTACCAATGGTCATAACTAAACCATTCACGCTTTATGGAGATGAGCATAGAAATAACAAAGCCATAATTTCGTCATCAAAATTTACCCCTACATAACTTACCTTACGGGTAACCCTATTAATTTCATTTAAATGATCAACAATAGATCACCTTTTGACATCTTCATATCAGATAAATGGTTCATAAAAAATACCTTGTTTGAGGTAGGGTGTTTTTCATATAGTTTGGTCAATGTTATCATTAAACCCTCTATTGTCTCTTCCTTTGCAATTTTGAATTACATTGATGCTACCAAACACAATCATATTGTTCCAAGTGCCTTAATCTCAAGAATCTCTCATTCTTCATTGGACATACTCACTGACTTCTTTGTCTTCCTGTTCAAGGGTAGGTACATATATTTATGATATAGATAATGTTCCATCTGCATCTTCCATAGCTAGTAGTTTTGGCCATTAAATTTCTTGACCCTAAACCTGTCATCTTCCGCCATTGCTCCCACTTGAATAAGGAACCCTTATTTCCTGCAAGTTTATGATCTAAATTGACCTTTGGCTTTGATACCACTTGTTAGAAAATTATATATTACAGATAAATGGAACACATAATATTGCAAAAACACAAACATAGAAAATTCATAAAACAAGAGAGTCACACATATACATGGTTCACCCAATTTGGGATACATCCATAGTGAAAAAATCACTCCTTCAGCAAAATGAAGAGATAAAACATACAACAAATCTAACATAATTTCCTCTTCTCTCTCAGACAATCTCCTCTCTCTTTCTCACTAAAAATGATGATCCCTAGCCAAAATACAATTCCCTCATATAAACTGAGGGTTTCCTTCTAGGGAAAAAAATTCTAAACTAACATAACTTCTATCATAAAATCATAGTTACTTCCCCATTAGGAGCTAGGATGGAAAAATGACAAACAAAAACTCTGAGTCATGAAGATATCCAGGCTCCACACCCAATAGTAGATTCCAGTGTGAGTGGGGAAGTTTTTTGCATAGGCATGCGACCAAATTCTTGGGCCACTTCTCCATTAGAGGCACCCTCATGCACATTTCTTCTTTGCTTTCTTGTTACCCTACCAACTCGAGCCTGCCTGTCACATCTCGAGGCCCCTCATCTCCTAGCCTGACGCCTATGGTGAGTAATACTATGCTTAGAGTTAAACCAATTGAATTCCCATCAGGTACCACACCTTACTTTTTGCCCCTTTTCTCCTCCCCTACTCACTCCACAGAAATCCAACATTCATAGACCCCACCGGAGAGACACCCTGCTGAGGGAATTGAGGCTATAATGTTTTAACATCACACCATCATAATAAAGATACTCCCCCTGCCATTCACCAAGACAACGAGGACTAGGGTTCCTCTCAAATTCGAGCTCCTAAGCCCTGCAAAACCATCAAGCACAAAATCCCCTTTCATTCGAGACACCGCACAATTCACCAAGAACAAACCACCAAACCAGAATAGATAACCAAACCAAACAAACATACTAGAAAGGTCATTAGAAGACACACATGACCGCAAGATGGATTTGGAGATAATTTAGATAACAATTCACCCATGGAGCCACTAGAGCAAGTGAGGATATCCATAGCAGGGTCATTGTCCAGGTACTCACGCCATTGCTGCAATAGTCAAGAGTTAAGACAATGATCATTCTCGCAGTCGCTTGGATTCGAAACCTAGAAAATCTCACCTTCCTTCACAACCACACCTTCAAATATGTTGTTGTAGCTAGCTATGCTATGACACAACCCTAAAGAAGTGGGGATGCACAACCAGCTAGCCTGTGTATACTTCTCAACCTTTCTTCCACCCTCTTGTGCTCCCATAACCATTACAAGACTTTGTCTCCTCTAGTCCTCATGCAAAATTATAACTAAATTGTATGGGCCAAACATTCTAGATGTCCCATCTTTCTCACACCATCAAACTTCATGCCACACGCTCATCTGAAATCTCTATTTTCGGAGTATTAACACCCCTCCCACAATCACTTGAATGCCCATGGACTACCACACCCATCAGGGTATATATTTATGATTTTTTGTTTTGACACACTTACACGCAAGTTTTAGCATTTACTAAATGAAACAAACAAAAGTGAATATTTGTTTATTTTAATTTTAAACAATAAAACTATCAACAATTCCACTCTCACTACATTTCATTACATGTTGAATGTGGAAAAGTATTTCACTCTCACTATTAGCCATAAGTAAAATATCTTGATATCCATAAATAATATCAAGTTAAGAAAATCTTAAATTTAGGTTTTCGAGTGTGTAGACAATATATAATCTGTATAATTTTTTAAAACCTTTCAGTATATAAACTATTTGACTACTCATATTAATCAATATATTTCAATATTGTTTGTTTTTGGTTAGTTTGACCCATTGTGTGTTGAACTTTAAATTTCAAGTTTCCCATGGGTGTATTTCAATATCAACTTTATATAGATAGATAAACCTTAAAAAAATATTATTTTAAATTAGAAAAATAAAAACATATTTCAAAATAAATAATTATTTCAAATACAGACTTTATATATATATATAATTTCACAACCTTCTAAAAGCAAGTAATTGAGAGTAAACAAAATAATTTGCTTCCTTTCAAAGAATGATAACTGAAAAGAGTCAAATACTTGTCATTTTTAATATAAAATTAATATATTACTTTCAAAAAGTATTATTACTAATCACAAAAATATAATATGAATCAAAAATAAAATATTTCGATATGTGATATTAAGTAAAATTTGTAATGTGAATTAAATATATATATATTATATATATAATATATATATATTATATATATATAGATATAGATAGATATATATAGATATATATAGATATAGATATGTATGTATATAAATTAACAATTTTTAATGGATAAAAACATTTCAAATAATCTCACTACTATATAATTTGGCTGGGAATTTTGTTTGAAATCTAGGAAAGGTTTGTTAGAATTGCAAGTTTAACTTGTGTAGTGTACACAATTAAGATACTTTAAGATATTTTCAAGGTATTGAAACCATATGCACATTCACAAGTACAATACATATATATCTATGTCTATATATATATATATATATATAAACCATGGATTTATCAAAGGGGAAGAGGGGTCAAATCTCAGTGCAAATTCTTTTCGAATTTTTTCGCTCTAAAAATAGTTTACAACTTCTTAACAGTGTTGGACCCGCCATCATGTCAAGGGATCTCCCTGGTAAGAATTCCCAACTAGAACTCAGATCGTTTGGTGTAGGAGTCCCAACAGTGGGTCGTATGGTATCGCCTTGACTTTGGTTGTGCATAGAGGCAAGTATGGTGTCCCTCTTGGTAGCAAGGGTGTGACATGTATAGCAAGCCAAAGAAGGTGCACGAACGGTTCTAACACAAGGAAAGTGGTGTGAGTGCGCCTCTTGGAACCCTATGAAAGCATGCGGATTAGAAGGGAACACACAAGCAAAGATGCATCACAAACTAGAAATCAAGTAAGCTAACAATCCAAAGTGATGCTTAAACCAACAACACATTTCGTTACAATTCATACATACATATACAGAAAGAGTGTATACACACATGCGTAAGTAAAAAAATACATATATCATGAGTAAACAAGTTAGCTGGAATACAATAATAACATATGCATGAAACATCTTGTCTCTGTTATATTAAGATGTGAATGTTCCAATCATATAGTACAACCACAATGAACAACTAGTCCTGATAGTGGAACGTTACTATCATTGCCACCTACTCCTCCATAGAGTGGTACTAGCTCTTTACTATGGAGAAGCCAAGGCTCGTTACAATACTCTCCATGCTTTCCCTAAGATACTCTTATCAGAAGCTTGGCTGACCAAAAGCCTATACAATGAGTTATGAGGGACTATATAGAGCAAAGGATGGGGTGACCCTTGAGATTCCCATTTTTGACTGTTCATCTACCCTCAAGACTCTTCAATTATTCTAGGACTGTTACGTTCAACTACTCACACTTGAACTTGCACTTGACAAGAAATTACATGCAATCTACACATGTACCCATGCAAGACAAAATAGTCTTGAGCAAGCCATGCAATACATCACTATGACTCAGACAACTGTGGGATCACCAACTCTTCGACATCCGCATGATTGTCGATGGTGGCGAATTGATACCAAACTCAGTAATCCACGATGGTGTTCATGTACTCTGTGGTAACATCTTTCTGGAAACAAATTATTCCCTCTGTTGCATCTGGGTACACTTCTTTGGCTCCTCTCTCTATCATATCTAATAAAATGTGCATCATTGTCTTCAGTGAATCTGAACTAGTGACATATTGATGCATGATGTCTCCATTGATCGCCAAGTGTGCACTGGTGGCTATGCGCATCAACTTGTCGAAGTACGAGTGAAGCTCCAGTCAGACATTGTCTTTGCCTTGGTGAGTGTCATAATAGATGGGATCACATGTCTGTGCACAGAAACATCCATGGTTCTGAATACCCATGCATGGGAAGCCTACCAACTAGTGATGAGTTGCAGGAGTTCTTCATAGTTCTGTATCTGACTCCTGATATGCGATTTCAACTCAACCTCCATGTGTTTCATCATCTTAGGAAATTTTAACAAGGCTCCCTTCTATCTCATTTTCCATGTTTTTATGTGGTCAACAACAATATGAAAGTTTGACAAGGTACATGCTCTCCTAGCACATCATTGTTGGCAATCGTTGAGGTGGAAAACTACCTTATGCATGGTACTAAATCTGCAATACAACACCCGCATGACTGTCTCAAGGGATGATATTTCATCTAGTATCACCTTCTTTAACTCTTCTCAGGTGGATGTTATAACTAGTTCTCCTCCGTGCTTGGTTGTTTGTAACTCCTTATCCATTGGCACATTATCTACTATGAAGAAGTGAACACTCAATCTAGTGGCTTCAACATATGCATTGGTAGCATTGGCTAATGTTGTTGGATGCTTGCGTATGTTAGATATGATCACTCATTCCTCAAACTGCATAGGAGATGTGTGGACATTGTGAGTAGACACTCTGTGCGATTACACAACTCTATGATGTGACTCGTCAAATGATATGTTGTGCATATCTTCTTCTAGATTGTCTCCAAGGATCTTAGTGTCCCCTTTCTCTCTTAGGACTTTCTCTTCTTCTGGATCCGGTGAAGCCGGTGGGTCGACCTATTAATTATACATTATGAGGTCGATGTTTTGCTCTAACTCTAATTGTTCCATCTCCATATCTAGCTGCTCAAGTACTTTTTCAATCTCTTGAGTGAATTCCTACTCCTGCGACTGCTCACCCTGTGTGCTTTGTGTTAGTTGCTCGGATGATTCTACCACATATACATGCACAATTTCATCAATGTGTGTATGTTGTGCCCCCTGCTCTATCTTTCCTTGTTACTCTTCCTTATTCTATCTATGCAACTCCAGTTCCTTCCGCAGTTTTCCCTTCAAATCATGCAACTCCTTGATTGTTTCCTCCATCCTCCACTTTTCTCTTTTCCTTTGCACGTTCCTCTTGTTGCGTTGTTTCCTCTATGCCTTTATTTCCAAATCTACTTTCTGCACAAGTGGGTCTGGTTTGAACTTGCAGCTTTGTTCTACCTCTACATTGCCGACAATCTTCCTCTTGCCTTTGTCATGTTCCGATATGTTTACGTCTTCTACTGCTATTTCTGGTGCTCTCCTCAATGCTTCTTGACACTTCTTCGCTAACCATTCCACAACGATGCCGACTAGTTCATTGGGCCTATTGAACTTATGACAATATGTCCACGGGTCTTCCTCAACCCAATGACATGCCTCGTGGATCCACAGATATTGTACTCTCATGCAGTGATCCTTCACAAAACAATGTGGGTCTTACAGATTAAAGCTTCTGGTGCTGAAAGGATATTTCTTTGAATTTTTTGTTTCAACATCCGCATGCTTGATATTTTGTATCTCGTACAACCCAATCCACAAAGAAAGAGCGGACCAAGGTGTTTTCCTCTTTTGGTGCAACCTAGCTGAAAGTCCTACCGAGGTGTGGTATGACACTTCTTGCATGACGAGCTTGTCGATGGAAAACTTCAACAAAACATGCAGAGGCTTCTTCATGGTGTACATCTGTATGAAGGTGCCAAACAGAGAGGTCTACCAATCTGCTATTTTGATTAGTGCCTCCATTGCTACCTTCAATATGGAAGGTTGATCGTGCTCAAATATCATCTTGCACAGTGAGGTGATAAAACGATCTCATAGCTTTGTGATGACACCTCAAAGGCTGCAATCAGAAAATAGTTTACAGTAAGTATTGACAAAGGTTTCCGCTAGTGTCCATGCCCACTTCAAGCCCAAGAACTTCTGACAGGCACACATTACATCGAAGATGTATGCAGACATGTAGATTTCCACTTGATGACCTTTGGGCGGCTATTGAGCTCCTGTTACTTGTTGCTTCAGCACATGAGCCAACATGTCAGACCAGTTACATGCCTTGCTTTCCCTAACAAGTTGGTCCAACGTGATCACCCAACTCTACAAGAAGGTCTTCATACACTCTTGGCTGTAGAAGAGACATCCAAAGATTACAAAGTACTAATACAATTTCCACAGTATCTTCATCTTGTAAATCTCCTTTGATTTCATCCTAAATTTTTTTGGATCCTTCACTCAGTTCCTCAAGATATCCATGGAGTTGGCATTACTGTTGGGTATGTTGAAGGGTGTCTTAATGGTGATCACTCGCTTCGACAAGTGGTACATCTGTTCATAGTCCTGTGCCCTGAAGGTACACTGCTCAATGTCATTGTATCGATATCAGTGTGTGAGATGATCCAATGTATCATCTCCGCACATGGGAATGAGAGGTATCTACATCAAATCCGGTACATGCTGGACTTGTGAATGTTCACATAGACTTGGTAGTCTTTAACATCATCCCCAAATGTGTGTGAGAATACATCATTGACCTATTTCCTTTAGAACTTGATGTCTTTGTCTGCAATCAACTTGGTGTCTTCGCACATCGACAAACTCATAGACACTCACTCGACTACTTCTCCAATTGCGCTTAAGTCAGTGTCCATTGACCCTACTCTCTTGGAGGGCATAGATCCTGAATTGTTGAGGGATGGAAAAACATGTGCTATATCTGGAGAGATGGTGACGTGCATGGCAGGAAATATTTCATTTAAAAGTAAATAAAACTTGACGACTGACACGCAACATACCTAGGGAACTGCTGGCAAGGATTGCACACTTTGCAGTGGGAGGTCAGGACACTGCTTGTTAGAACTAAAAAAATGGTAGTCCGAACTCTGAAGAGTTTGCTTGAATTCTAGAATTGCACAATGCGCAGTCCAGACTAGCTTGCTGGGTGTTGAGATTTTGCAATGCGCAATTTTCGTTGCAAGTGATGCAGGCCCCAGGACTGCATTGGGAAATTTTCTAGGCCAACAGACACTACCTCTCAGAATTCTACAAAGAAATATTGGAGAGCATTGACTAGGTATATTTGCACATTTTCTAGGAGGAAGCAAAGCCTTCCTTCTCAGAATTGTGCAATTTTGTCCTGGCAAGGCAGAGTCGGGGATGAAGTTGGCCAGACCCGCCAACTGGCAAATGAAATCATTTGAAGATGTGAATGGATGGTGATACTGAGTGTAATCAGGAGTGAATGATCGTGCATGCAAATAGTGAATGTAAGATTCAAAAAATGGAACAACATGCATGTGTGTGAAAGAAGTCACTGAATCGACGACCGTTCATGCAAAACAACGTCATACATGCGACAACAGTGAGATGCTAACAAAAATTGAAACGATGATTTGACGGGCTAACATGCAAAATGACAGAAAGCATTCACAAAAATCTATCAGAAAACACTCACACAAGCCAAAACACAAAAAGTGACAGAAATGCTACAAAAGACAATTAAAGCGGAGTTACCCAAAAATCGCTGAGTTGGATGTGTCGAAGCCTCCTGGATGTGTTGTGGGATGTCAAAGCTCCAAGATCGATGTGAACAATGAGCTCTGAAGCGTCAAATAAATAAGTTTTAGGCTCATGACGCGCATGCCACAAATCTAGGAAAAAGTAACACTTGGAGGAAAGTTTCTAAAATGATATTTGCATGTAACCTCCAGCTGCCAAAAATAGATCCCTAAAATCTAGGGATTCTTTTTGCATGTTTCTTTCTGCTACTTCAGGTAAAAGAAGCCCATGCATGCAAGTCAAGCTTTCTCAGTCCCATGTGGAACTGGTCAACCTGAAGGCACATGCAAGAGCCTTCTTGATTGAGAGATATTTTTGCACAATTTTCTATAGGAGTTGGGCTAGTTGTCTAGAGGGATTTTGGAATTTCTAGGAGGAGTAGCTGACTGCTCCCAAAATTGTGCAATTTTTGGGTTGAGTTGCTCTATTGGGCCACATTGTACAATTTTCCTGAGGAATTTTATTCGATTTTAGTGCAATTTCTGGGTCTAGTAGGCTGCCTAGCAGATTTGTGCAATTTCTCGAGTGAAGGCTGGTTCCCCTCCAAAATTGCACAATTTTATGAGGGAGTTCCTCAGCCAATAGCTAGTCCAAGTCTTGAAAGGAAACTTGTGAGGGAGTGAAGAAACTATCATGCACAAGCTGACATGCTGAAAAACCAATGAAGCTTATGTACTTGACAGTGCAAGACATGCTTCTATGATGGTTGGTAGGGAGGCTCCAAAACCAAGTTAAGGAAAAATTTTGGAGGGTTTTTGTAGCTGCTAGAACACTTGGGGACACATTGGTAGACGTCCAGCTCCCTGAATGGACCTTAAATGTGAAACGCAAGTCTAACACCTCCGGAAGTATTGTTCAGTTCTTTGTTTGTCTTGGCTTCCACACTTGCTTGATTGTAAGATACAACATCTACCAAGCTCTTAGTTGATCGAAACGCATTCCTAACCAAGCCAACACAGTTGCTTCGATTAGGGATGAGGGGTATATTGGTGTAGAAGTAGTATGGTAATCTAAGTTTCAATTTCATCTCTGATGTTGCCCTGCTATGAACAGGGCTAGAGAGTACCCTGGGGGAGTCATGCAAGAGCACAAGCATCACTACATTTCCAACGAGTGTGGTTAGTACCTCGGCATAGTTACTTGCATCACCTCTCTATGCAGGAAGCCTTTCTCCTCTTTTGCCTTATTCAGTTTTCATCTATTTCTAAATTTTGTACATTTTCATTTTTTCATTTATTTTCATAACTCTGCATATCACTTATTCATTTCAGAGGCGGAAGAGGGATCCCAACTTATTGAGAGAAGAAGTGGTTCTTCCTTCAGAGAATTAGTTTATATATATATATATAATATATGTTGGCATGCTTGTTAAGGTTTCACCCCTCACCTTTCTCTACTTGACTGAGGTAACAAGGATTAACCCTAAACAACCGACTAGAGTTGGTAACACTAGTTAGTGCGCAAGCATTTTGATTTCACCAAGGTTCACTTTGACCAGTAGGTATTTTCCATTGGCATGTCATGGAATGAAGATAACAAGTTCTTCATACAGAGGCAAGACAATAGATAACCAGGTACTGAAAACTACATAAGTCCTCTTTCTACTTTACCCAGCTTATTTCAAGAGTCGCGCACAGTTTCATGCGAAACTAACCTAAGAAACAAGAAAACGAACACAAAACAAGGATAAGCAGAAGTAAATGAGTAAGCAAAGGGAGTAAGAAAAAAATAAAATAAACAAACAAACATGGAAAGTAAGGAGTAAACGTTTAGCGAAACAAATATACCAAAAGAAAACACTACTTCTCCTAAGCTAATGGTGCATGGTTCTGCTCATGTGAATTGATACTTTCAATTAAACCATTAGCTCATTGATCAACCCATGTTGGTGAAGGCATGGTTCATGAAAAACACAGTTGTGCGAACCAACAAACATGAAAGATAGAACAATGAAGACAAGCACACTCTGAGTTTAAAAGCGTCCACAGAACATAATTGAGTGCAAGTGCATGAGATGCAATCTGTGGACTTACCATGGTGTTTTTTAACACTGTGTATAGTTGTTAAGCATACACATACTCTTAACTATGACATACAAGAAAACAAAAGAAACAAAGACAAATTGCATCGTGCACATGTGCTTGCTATGTAAGATTCCTCCAATGCATTAGCGACGGAATCGTGTAGTTCGAGTGGAGGAAGCATAATTTGTGTGTGAGATTGATCTTCAATGCATACAAATGAGCGATGAGGAGCCTCAGGTGATTCAACAATTTCCATATCGGCGGTGAAACAAACCTTAGGACAGCGAGGGCCTGACATAACCATCAGTTTTTGGTTGAAGTGCCTCAATAGTCTGTGGGGTTTCGACTTCATTGGTAGAAAGATCATCATAAACAGGCGGGTTGGAAAAATGAACTATTGTAGAATCATCATCGTGATCGAATATGGGATTAAATAGATCATGACAGCTACGATCAGTAGATTCAATGATTTCATCGACATCTTCAGATCTGATGAATCAAATAGAGGGGTAGATGAGAAGCGGAAAAATTCACCCTCTGTGTTTCTGAAAAATGCAGATAAAAAATCAAGTGGATTTTCAATAAATGATTTTTTCTCTCCATTGTTGGATGATGGACTAACATCCGATGTGTTTTGTGAATGATCAATAATGGGTGCATCCATAGACAGTGATTAACATGTGAAATCATGGATGGCAGAATCACCAAAGATGATCGACGAAAATAGAGAAGGCTTAGACAGAAGGGAGTCATCCTTTGTCAAGGATTGATGCTCAAGCTCCTAGTCATACTCTTCATGAGTGATAGTGTAGGTTAGTTGTGTAACACCAACTCCATCGATAGATTGATCCTTGTTCACAACAAGTGTAGGGTGCGGCAGGAAAGAACACAAGACAATGCAATCCGGAGGATCATCATAATACAAAGACGGGGTTGAGGTACAAAATGGACGTGAAAACCCATGGGATTTGCAACCAGATCTACGCAAACATTGATAAAAGTGATTTTGGTAGGATGTGGCAGTTGAACAAGTGTTTGGGCCTATTATCCCACATCACTCTACAGTGGTGGAGTTGTTTGATGATGGGATGGCAAACATTAACTTGTGACAGCAAGTGGGTCTATCTATGATTGTGCCCCTCCATCACCAAAGTATGTTCAGTGGGGCTTGGGCTTAACCTTCCTTTTAAGGTTAATAGATTTGGTAAGACAATACTCAAATCCATCCATGAGATACTAAAATTTAATCTAAATTTTCGGACCTTGAAATTGCAAGACACGAATTTGGTCCCAAAATTCCATAGGCGATTCATGAGGGGCCTTCCATTGTTGTAACATTTTTTTGTCAAGAGGTTCTGGATCAATATGTTGGAAATTAGATTCAATGAGATCAAAAACTGTTCAAGTGAGTGCATGTTTTTGGGAGGCAAACGCCAATGCCACATTGTGGGGATTCGTGAAGCGTGTACCCAAGCAACAGGCTAACCTCTTTTGTATAAAACTCATCTGCATCATCAAGAAATGGATAGAATTCTTCTAAAATACTCAAGCCAGGATACTTCAACTTCACCATCATATGTGAATTCACACAATAGATTGAAAAACTCCCTCGTGATGTTGACACATTCAGCATGTGAAAAACATCACGAAGGTATGAGTGTTACAGAATCCATGATAGATGTCCAAAGATTCGAATTGGGATTAGAGGACAAAAATTGTCATCTCGCCCTCCTTCTAGTGCCATAAATGTTGACGGTGTTGGACCTGCCAAACTATTAGCGGATCTCCTCAATAAGAAGTCCCAACTAGACCTCATACCATTTGGTGCAGGAGTCCTAGCAATAGGTCGTATGATATCACCTTGACTTCGGTTGTGCACAGAGGAAAGAAAGATGTCCTTGTTGGTAGCAAGGGTGTGACATGCATAGCAAGCCAAGGAAGGTGCATGAACGGTTCTAACACATGGAAAGTGGGGTGAGTGTACCCCTTGGAAACCTGTGAAAGCACACAGCTTGGAAGGGAACACAGGAGTGAAGTTGCATCACAAACTAGAAAGAAAGTAAGTTAACAATCCAAAGTGATAGTTAAACCAACAACACATTTAAGTAAGATTTATACATACATATACATAAAGACTCTATACACACATGTGTAAGTAAACAAATACATATATCATTAGAGTAAACAAGTTAGCTGAAATACAATAGCAACATATACATGAAATGTGTTGGCTCTATTATATTAAGAAGTGAAACTTCCAGTCATACAATACAACCCTGACCAACCACTAGTCTTGATAGCAGAACATTATAGTCAATGCCACCTTCTCCTCTAAAGAAATGTATTAGGTTTGCACTGTGGGTAAGCCAAGGCTTGTTAGAATACTCTCCAAGCTTTCTCTAAGATACTCCTATCGGAAGCTTGGTTGACCAAAAGCCTATACAATGAGTTAGAAGGGACTATATATAGAAAAGGGTGGGTTGACCCTTGAAATTCCCCTTTGTGACTATTCATCTACCCTTATGACTCTTCAACTACTCTATGATTGTTACATTCAGCTACTAACACTTGAAATTCCACTTGAAATTACATACAATCTGCACATGTACCCATGTGAGACAAAATAGGCTTGAGAAAGCCATGAAAAACATCACTATGACTTGGAAAACTATGGGAAGACCAACTCTTCGATATCCTCATGATGGTCGACAGTGGCGAATGGATGCCAAGCTCAGAAGTCTGGAAACAAACTCTTCCATTCTTTACATCTGGGTGCACTGTTTTGGTTCCTCTGTCCAACTCATCTAATAACATGCACATCATTGCCTTAAGTGCGGTGGGACCAGTGATATACTGATGCGTGACCTCTCAACTAATCACCAAGTCTATGTTGGTGGTTATGCGCATCAACTTGTCAATGTACGAGTCAAGCTCCAGTTGGATTTATGCCTTTTCCTTTGTGATTGTGAGTATCCCAATACATGGGATCGCATGTGCGTGCACAATAACATCTATGCTTTTGAATACTCGTGCATGGGAACCTTGCCAACTAGTGATGAGTTGTGGGAGCTCTTCATAGTTTGAGATCTGACTTTGGATGCATGCTTTCAACTCAACCACCCTAGGCTTCATCATCTTGTCAAAGTGTAATGGGGCTCCATTGTATATCATTGTCCATGTTTTCATGTGGTCAACAACAAGATGCAAGTTCGATAAGGTACATGCTCTCCTGGCACATCGTTACCGTCAACCATTGAGATGGACAATTGCCTTATGCACAGTACTAAATCTAGAATATAACACCTGCATTATTCTCTCAAAGGATGATACTTCATGTAGTATCACCTTATTCAACTCTTCTCAAGAAGATGTTGTAACCAGTTCTCCTCCTTGCTTGGTCGTTTGTAACTCCTTAGCTGTTCGTTCATTCTCTGTTATCAATAAGGGAACACTCGAGCTAGTAGCTTCGACATATGCTCTGGTAGCATCAATCAAAGCTATTGGATGCTTGCATACGTACAATACGATCACTTATTCCTCGAACTACGTAGGAGATGTTTGCACTCCTCATCTGTTATTGATCCCATGTTTAGCTCATAAGATTATTTTTCCCTGTCGTCAAAGTATCTGTCTGATAGGTAGCTATTCTTGAATAACTATTCAAACTAATTCCAATTCAATTTCTCCTCATGTATACCTATGACATTCTTCACATTCTCCCACCATATTTGTTCTTTACCTTTGAGACTAGATGTAGCTATTTTGGTTTTCCTGTTTTCTGAGTAATCATGCAACATGAAGAACTTCCTCATGCCAAGAAACCATGCTTTTGCACCCTGCTATTTCTTCATCTCTCCATAAAATTTAGTTGGCTTTCCTTTCTTAAAATAATATGGAAAATACTCCCTATCCCTCCTCCTATAAGGATGATAATGATGTTGATCCTCATCCTTATCAAAGCCAGAACTAGAATAGTACCTGAGTATACCTCTCCTGTTTGGAGTATCCAAAAATATGTAATCTCTAACCATGTCATATCTATCTAAATTCTAAAAACGATGCGACCTGCTACCATATGCCCCATTATTTTTCTCCTCCTACTCATGCTTGACTTGAAGTGGTCCCTGCCGATGCAATTCTGACAAACTCTGAAGTATTGTTGCATTTACCTCTACTAGTTTCTCCTGTGCTTGTATGATTCAGTCATTATCTTCCTTACAAATCCTTACTTCTTCCTTTAATATTCTTAGTTTATTCCAAATCGGAAGAATTCCCAAAACCATGATGCTCATCTGATCCATAGGGAGAGTCTCAGGAAGTGTAGCCTACCATCCTTTTAGTCATCTTTGATATTCTTCCTGCAAGGTGTATCATGTTATCTAAACCAAATCAGAATAAAACAACATATCTTAGTATAGTTTGGGGAGGATATCTTGTCTGAAAGATCAAAAAATCAATGTGATACATGTATACCATAATCATGGCCGAATATAGGAATATAACACATAAATATATAACCATACAACCATTATTCTAGCTAGAGTGTAGTCATCAATGCATGACCATGTCAACTACAGATAGCATAATCTCACGCATTACAAAAATGATTACATCATTGTACACATGACCAAATGTGAAAATTAACATGCATAAGAAATGCATAATAAACTAGACACTCATAACGACACACTCGAAAACAACAACATCAAATTTCCATGGCAACATCACTACAATCGTGACTCATACCACAAAAATGAAACAAGCAGATGGTCCTACAACACAAGAGACACACATGCAACTGTCATGGATGCATGACCAACAAACAACCCATCCAGTCTCAAGGATTAACAATGCTGTGATACCACTCTGTAACACCATCCTCCCGCATCTACACAAGTGACTGACCAACTAGGGTAAACATGTGACAAGAAGTTACTATGATATGATTTGACCTCCAAAGTCACATTAAGGAAGCGGAACTAATAAAAACACACCATACAAACCTTTAACATGAGCAACAAGACTCCTAACAACCATCCCAACATTTTTGGTAACCATCTAATAGGTCCCATTGACGTTTTAGACCACTTCAACCCTAGATTCTCTCATGATATGGGTGTGACAACATCAAGGAGGATCTAGATGCTACCATGACAAGGAATTCCAACATACATGCACTATTTTTCTCAGTGTTGTGCCAGTACGCTTGGGATTTGAGCCACCTTTTTAGGCCCAGAGCCCAAGTCACTACCCACAATTGATTGACATCTTCGGAACATAAAGATAACAAGGAAACAATGATGCGAACGTAAATATGTGAACAAGAGCTTAACCAGACCCTTACTAGCCATGACAGGCATTTCTTCAAACATATCACAAACATGTAATCTACAGGTCTAAACAACATATTTTACAATTTGGGTCCCTTATATCATTCATTACGTTATCATGTATTAGGTAATAGATGAATTGTTCATTCATTTACAAGTAAAATCATGATGAGAGCCATACATAGTGACTGGCATAAAACATATACATAACTGGCATAATAGAAACCAAAATACCAAGGAAATCACAACCATATGATCCACATATAAACTAGTATAATACTCATATAATTACAAGTAGAACTAACCTCATATTGATGATGCAAAATACAAACCCAGGATGGGAATACCATGTTCCACCTGACCATAGAATGTCTTAGACAAATATCCACCCATTCACCACCATTCCATATTCCAAGCATGAATGTGTGATCACATAGAAGACATCAATCCAAAACCATCCAGGGTTTACAGAGGTCAGCCACCTTAACCCATCAAACAATGATTCCACCTCATAGTTGCACATCGCAAAAACCATCATTAGTCTGGCCTCTACCTATGCCTTCCAGGGCTCCAGGGTGTTTATTCCAACCAAGGCTTCTAGGACTAGTAACTCAACCCACAACTTATCTTATCTTCTAGACCATTTTTCCAACTAGGGCTTCCAGGATTAGTAACTTAAAAAACGAACGGCTTCCAAAGAGTTTTTCTAAAAAAGGCTTCTATTACTGGTAACTCAACCCAAGAAATTACAAGGCTTCCAGAGCGTTTGTCCAACGCTAAAGGAAACACGAGAAACAACCAAAAAATCAAAGAGATAAACTCACAACACCATGGTTATCTGGGAAATGGAAAGGATAAGGAAATTCAATGTCAATCAAGGCAATCCTCGATGCTTGTGATAGGTCATGACCAATAAACCACATGCATATGCCATGCATGCTAAAACTAGTGAGTAAAACATACATGAAACTTGGTAATTCCAAGAAAAAATTGTTGTAGATGTTGATCCTGATGTCCTGTTGCACTTTCCTGTTCTTCCTTTTCCTTCTTGCTCCAAAAATCCAAGTATGCCACACCTTCCAAGAGCTCCAAGAAAACGCTAAGTGTCCAAGAGTATGAGAGAGAGATCCAAAACTAAACTGACAAAAGTCTGTGAATTGATCGTCATATTTCTTTTTATCAATGAGGCCTCCATTTTCTTCATTTTGCATTATTTTCCTTCATTTTCCTCCTCACATGCAACCTGTGACCTCTCACCTCCCTTTTCTCATAATGTCCATTATTTTCATAAATAAATGTTACAAAATGCCATTTTTACTTTCCAAAGACTTTGTCATTTTCTTTTCCATTTTCCTTATCCATAATAAACCAAATGAACACCCACTAGGATGTTTTACCCAACATTCAACTTCGGATAAGTGTTCCATTAACCATGGTTATTATTTTTCCTTTATTAACTTTTATTACATGAAATTTTCATGATGGTTGTTACAAAATAATAATAATAATAATGATGATAATAATAACAACAACAACAACATATGTTATACAATTTAAGTAATTTTATACAAATAAAAATTGAATCTGAATAGAATTTAAATTTTTACCATTACTTTCAATTTTACCACGATTAAATTTAAAATTTCCATATGCATACTAGCAATACCATTACAATTATTCAGTGTTTAATTGTAATAGTACTATTATAAGCTTGAGATGTTGAACTTATGGGTTGAATTTTAGGATTTTATATTGAATGCTTGGACAAAAGCATTCATCCTAAAATGAAATGAACGTATTACTGAACCAATTGCAAGTTAGTCTATGCATTCTTATGCAATAATTCAAAATTGTGAAAACACATAAACTTAATAAAGATTTGCAGCAAAAGAAAAGAATGGAGACTGCAAATAGAAGCAAGGAAAAGAAGACAAGTGGATAACATAGTTCACCCCTATTCAACTGTCTCTAGGTCTACTTCTAGTGTGAATGCTTTATTTAGCTACCCAAATGATTATTTACATCTATTTACAAGCTCCAACTTCGGAAAACAATTCTTCTAATGCTTTCAGAAAGACCAAGTACCCTTGTCAAAGCTCTTGAAACGCTCAATTTGGTCTCCAAATGGCCACAATAGGCCCAAAATTGTGTCTGTCTACAACTTAAAACAAATTCGTTCTACAAAATATTCAACAAAACCACCATGGCTCAATGGTTGGGGGCTTTGGT
Organism: Pinus taeda; assembly: GCA_000404065.3. Lineage (NCBI taxonomy): Eukaryota > Viridiplantae > Streptophyta > Pinopsida > Pinales > Pinaceae > Pinus > Pinus taeda. The sequence goes on along the minus strand of APFE031047059.1, from coordinate 91,780 downwards.
TATACAGCTGAAGGTTTGGCATTTGATCGTCAACTTGCACATTTTATTGAGAGATATTAGGGTGGATAATTATTAAATGTGATATGGTAATCCAAATATATATTAAGGTTGCATGTTACATGGACCCGCCACTATTTTATAACATGATATATGTTATAACCCGCAAGTATTTTGACTCTGGTTGGCTACGTTGATTCCACCACTAACCTAGGTTCATGGATAACTAGGGGGATATGGCAAAGTCGCCAAATATGGTGTTGTCCTGCCATATCCTTTCCCCAAACCATGGTGATAATAATCTTCAAATAAAATGTTTCAGGGAACATATAATAAGAACCTTTAGTTCCCTAGCAGTGAGGAAAATTAATTAAAAGCAGAAGATCTAAGGTTCAGCCTCAATCGAGTGAAATTCTATAAATTTTGGTTTGACCCACAAGTTAGCGCGGCCTCGTTGGATGGAATCACATGTCACCGTATGATTGGGCCATGTGGTACCAATACATTGGTCCACATTCCCTCAACCATATAATGTGATTTGTCGAGCTCTGGAAGTGCCACATGTCATTTGGAATCGTGAGCCTAAAACCATAATTTGACTGTTGATCTTGAGCGTTGACAGTTAACTTTGATGTGTTGACTTTCGACCTTTTTCCCTGTTTGGACCTAAACTTTGACTTGTTGTAAATTTGTCATACAACATCCTCTTTTGCTTGTTCAAGTTGCATTTGAATCAAAGCAAATAGAATTATACATTGAGTTTTCTTTCAACTGCATCTGAGAACTTTGATATTTTAACATTTTCTAGAATTTTGAGCATCTTTTGGATCCTCGAAATCACTCCTCTGCACTAGAATCTTTTAGAACACCAAAATTTTTGTACTACTTAGAAAGTAAATGAGGATAAATCTCCCTCACCTTCCTAATCTCAATCCACTATGTTTTTCTTGGATTCGTAGCTTTTGAGCCCCCACATGAAGGTACTCCAAATAAGCCCTACATGAAGTCCTTGTCGTCTTGTCAAGAACGGTGTCTTCCTATAACTCATAGATATATTTTGGAGTAAATTATTCTATGGAAGGTAGATGAATACTTTCCTCTTGATCTATTATCATAGGAGGATTATACAATCTCAAAATTTCAACATTTACAACGGAATAGATTTTCATATAAGGAGGAAAATATAATCGAAAAGAATTATTACAATCTCTTCTAAGATTTGGAATGGAGCATACCAAATCGGTTTGAGATTTTTAGCTTCTCCTTGCAGCCATTCCTTGTTGATGTATAAGAAAACTTGGTATTCCACATAAAAATTGTGATCAACATAATGCTTGTCATGTCTAACCTTCTAGTCAGCCTAGATCTTTTCAAACTGTTTTTGTACCATTGATGCAACAACTGAATCTATTCAATGAATTTCTTGTCTTTTTCCAAATCACTATGTCCATTCACTTCAATATCTTTCCCAAAGCTTAAATCTAAAGGATATTTGGGTAAATAATCATAACATGCTTCGAATGGAGATGTCTGAGTCAGTCAATGAGTGGCACAACTGTAGGTATGATGAATGTAGTGTACGTTCTCATCCTAAACCTTAGGATGTTTACCACAATATTCTCAGATTAGATGTACCACATTCGTATTCATCAACTCTCTCTGGAAATTGGTTTCTGGATGAAATATTGAGCTATTCTTCAACTTGGTCTCCATTAATTCCCACATATTTGAAAAAAAATTACCCAGAAATTGAAAATTTCAATTAGATATAATAGATGTCGGTAACCCAAAGTGAACCCATACATTTTGAAAGAACAACTGTGTTGTTTGTTCAAAAATGACCTGTGATTTACAAGGCATTAAGATACACATTTTCTTAACATATTGACCACAACATACAAATAATCATGACCTTTCCTAGACATAGATAATCCCAACTAAAATCCATGGACACACTTTCCCAAGGACACGAAGGAATAGAAAGTGGAGTATATAAACCCAATTTCCTATTACTTGGCTTACTAGTAGCACACATAGAATATCCTCCTACACATCGTGATACTTTTTCATTCATACAAGGCACATAACAATACCTCTCCAATTGAGAAATTGTTTTTCGTACATGAAAATGATGAGTAATAAGAGAAGTACGTGTTTCCCTCATAATATTAAGTCTTTCACTTTGTGGAATCCATAACTTGCGAAAATGATAATATAGTTTGGCGTGAACATGATAATCCAATTCTTCAATTTGATTTCCTTTACTGAAAGTTACATATAGATCTTTAAAATATTCATCTTGAGCATATTGTTCAATGTAGCTTTCATGTATGATTAAATATGGTTAAGAATTGTAGAAGCATTGGTTATAGGTCTTGATAACATATTCAAGAAAAGGATGTTTAGGAAGGAATTTCACAAAATGGGGACCATTGTTTGTTAAGGAGGGAGAAATGATCTGAATCGAAAGTGGCATATACCCATGGTATTGTAATAGGCATCCACCCATGGTATTTACCCACCCATGGAATTTACCCATTATATTGTAAACAAAAAAGCCTATAAGTAACAAGTCACATTTTGTAAAAGGAAAAATTGTCCATCACATTGTAGCTTCTACTATTATTCTCCATTTTAATAAAAAATTTCTTGGTATTTTTGTTTACTATATGTTCTCCTTTTTTTTCCTCTAGCATTTTAACTTTTCAGATATTGGGGGCCTTGCCCAAAGATAAGGACCAAAAAAAATCCCAGATACAACTGAAATCCAAGATTACATTGCTCAAAAACCTATTTTTACACAGATGTGTAACTTATCTAACCATTTCCTATGCAAGAGTTGTTTTGACCATTATGGACTGTGCACTCAAGCACTCAACTTTCCACTAAAAACTGTGAAAATACCTTAATGAGGATAAATATAAAAAAGAAAATTCTAAAACAATTACTTGTGGAATATCTATCAACCATAAGGCCTTGAAATCCTACATACATGGACCTCTTTTCTTAATTCATGAATCAAACTACCTCTCTTTATGGAACCCTTATACCCCTTTTTATGGATCTCATCCCTTGAGAAGAGGACCTCAAACCTCCTCCTCTTGGCCTATAAATTCAACACAGACTAGAGGGTGGAAGGGGGATTTCTAAATGTAAGCTTATGTTGTTAGATTAGGGCTAGAAGCTTGTCACCTAAGGGGAGGATTGGATACCATTGGGAGAAGGCTTACATCATCAAGGCTACAGTTGTATTGCTCCTTGTTATTCAAGATTAATATAATCAATTGTTTCTTTCAATTTTTTATCTTTTATAATGCTCTTTAGAAAACTCCTTCATCTCTTGGGTAGTTTATAACTAAATACTAAATTAATATTATGATGTATGCTATGTTGCAATTTTTATTCATTTTGTATTTCACTATTTATCTATGTTATGCTTTTACTCATTTTTCGTTTCTATTTATGCAGATCTTCTCTTGAAGTAGCGAGGAAGGGTCTTAGAAAGAATCAAAAAGATATCCACAAGCATTTCATAGAAAGGTAAGAGGTCCTTTCATAGTTCATACATGATATTTAGGTTATAGATGAAGGAAAGGTAACAATTACTTGTTTGCTTGTTTCTAGGTTTGTCTTTGAATCTAGGGAAATCGTTCTTGTCCACAATAGCGATTTCTCTGCCATAACAAGTTGTGTGACTACAAGGAGCTAGAGGTGAAGAGGAAGCTCATGTATTAGATGGAGGTGAACAACCTAGCTCTGCATATCCAACATAGATCCCTCCTAAGTATGTATCTAATATGAGCCGAGAGGTATCATACTTCTTCACGTGCAGACTTCTTTAGAGTCCAAAATACAATATGTAATCTTTCATTGTTTAAATTATATTTTTTAATGCTAAATAGAATATATGTAGGACCAAACCAATTTTTTAACCATAAAAAACTTATTTGCTTCATGATATATATAGTGTACATTAAAATATTTTACATAACATGTACATAAATACATTTTACCAATGCAAATTAAAATCTTCTTGAAATATTTTTGAAGAGTATAAGGTTTAAACATCTTACTCACACATTTTTTTTACTTCTAATTACTTTATAAGATATTCAATTTTTTTTATTATAACCTACATTATTTTTCTCTTGAGAGCATAATTATATTTATTTTAAAAGGGCACGTCTCAACTCGATGGACATACGGACAAACAAACTTACACATCCCCCTCATACTTGGTTGTAGACTGCACCTCTTGGGTCAACCAGAATTATCTTTTTTTCATGACAGGTGCTAAGAAGAAGTTTAACATTACAAAGACCAGAGTTTGCTCTCACGAGTTTCTAAGTGAAATAGGTGTTGGTTTATTATGACAACACCTTGGGATGAAAAAATTAGTAAACTTTGTGATAGTAAGAGGGTTGAAGGTGGAAAGTACCTTCTTTTGTCTTATTCGTCTTTTACTCACATCCTTTCTCATTTCCAAAAGATTTTCCACACTACCAACATGCTTTCAACAAAACTACATTAATCTAGGAACATGTCTCCCCTTTATTGTTTATCACAGAAATAAAATATTAAAGAGTTTTAGTGCATCTTTTATTGTCTTAAGGTGAGATAGACTATATTGGTATTTCTTCCTTTTCTTTATCACCATTGCCATCACGGCCATCATCATCTATTTTTACTATTATAAATTTTACAATAAATATATATTTTGAAAAATCATATATATATTAAATATATATATATAGTATAGTTCTGAAATATATATAACATAAATTACTAAAATTAAATAATTTTTATTCTAAATTTTGTTTCGAATATTATAATGTATAAATATTAATGTAAGGTATTTTAATTGTAAGTTTTCATTTAGCAGTTATATATTATATATTAAATAATTATATATATATATATATATATAATATTATATATATATATATATTAGTTCTTGAAATATACAATAACATTAAATTATTAAAATTAAATAATTTTTATTGAAAATTTCTGTTTCGAATATATATGTAATAAATTATAATACTAGTATAAGATATTTATTTTATGTTGTAAAGATTTATCATTATAAGTAGTTAATAGATATTTAAATAATATTAGTATTGTAAAATTTATTGTTCAATCATTTATATTAATGTAATATATTAAATAGCTTATTTGCTTTAATATAAATATTCAAAATTCTTAATATTGCTAATTTTTATGATGTCCGTGATTTATATCCACCCAGGGTTTTATGAAAACTGGTTCCTTTCAATTTTTTGTTTTACAAATTCTTGTAATCAATATTTTAACATCTATTATTGTTAACACTTGCTATTATATTTATTAGGTTTAATCTCTCTCTTAAAAAAGGTAAACGAGATCAATTAGATTTTTTAAAATAATTATATATAGCGGTGTATTGTAAGAAAGAAACACTCATCAGGAGTTCTTTTATCTTTAAAAAATAAAATAATATATATTTTATAGAATTTAAATAATTTTATATGAATAAAAATTGAGACTCAATAAAATTTTAAATTTTTACCATTATTTCTAAGTGAACCACAATTGAGTTTAAATTTGCCATCCACATACTGGCAATGCCATTACACTTATTCACTGTCGAATTGGAATATACTGCTATAAGCTTGAGATGTTGAAGTAATGAATTGAATTTTAGTGTCTTATATGGAACGATTGGACAAAACCATATATGCAGATTTGCGTGTATTTTCTGTTAGGGATAGATTAGCAAACAACTTTAATACGTTCATGTGAAAATGAAAATTATATACATTAATGGAACATGTTTTCAAATTGTTCAATTGTGTACCAGAATTTACAATATATAGTGATCTATTATGTTTCTAAGACGCACTTTAACGCTAAAATCACTAATTTAAAATTCCTAAATAATCTTACTTGGCAAACAGAAAGACCGTTCGGAAACTTCTAATTTATTTTGTCAAAGCAGTTCCGTTGGAATTAGTTTATTTGCGCCATTTTACCATATATGCTTAGCATCTTTGCACGTGACTTCTTTGCAATAGTGTCTCCCTTTGCCCCAACTATACGAGAAACTGAATAAGACTGGGTTAGAGCATCAATGGACTCTTTGCCCAACTAACAGCAAAATTTGAGGGGTCAAGCCACGTATCATCCAAAAACTACAAAAAATTTACAAGAAGAGTTACACGTTTGATGTCCTGAAAAGGTCTTTAAGACGAGGAATCATCCAGAAAAGAAACTTCAAACAAAGAAAAATAAACTAAAAAAAACATATATTGAGCAATGCAAAGCCAACGTTGGGGAAAAATTCTCTGTTAAAAGCCATACCATACCTCTATGCTCCTCTAAAACATTTTCTAAGATATGACTATCGTTTCTCTTTCCGAATATATTTTCAGGTCTAGTGTTTATGGTTAGTATGTTCGGCTAAGCTTTTTACTTGAAGTCGAGGGTAGCTCTAATCAAAGAACCCAGCAGGAACACTCAACACAAAATACACAACTTGCTAATTTCATTATCAAGCAAGGACTTTTATAAACAGCCGAGAAGTTTCTAGATTCTTGTTGTCGACGGCTTCTTCAAGATGTTATCTGAAGTCTCCAGAAGTCTTGAGGCCATCTCCTAAACTCTCGAGATCGTTGAGCATTTAATCAGTTCGGTGGTTGGAATAAATGTTTCCAACACTTCCTCTTCATTCCAACCATAAGATAAAAATACAAAATATCCTATAGGACAATACATATGACATAGTTGTATTCTTAATTGACATCCGTGTTGGTCTAAGTCTCAGCTAGGATTACAACATAATCTGGATTTTCTACAACACATAACTTACTTCTACAAAACTCAATTTTTCCTTCCCAAGAGGCTTAGTGAATATGTGAGCTACATTCTCATTTTACAATATATTCTCTCAATTTCTTTTGATTTGATCTTTTCTCTTACAAAATGATATTGTTTGTTTATATGCTTTGACCTTACATGATATATAAGATTGTTCCCAAATTTGATGGTGCTTTGATTATCACGTCTGATCATTGTAGGTTCTTGTTGACCTTCACTAACATCTTCAAGTATTCTTCTGAGCCATATAGCTTCATAGGTGGCGCTACATAATGCTTTATACTTTGCTTCAATTGATGACAAGGAAATTGTTGCATGTTTCTTACTGCTCCATGATATAGCTTCTAATCCTCTATTGAAGACGTATCTAGTGCTGGATTTCCTATCATCTGGATTTCTGGCCTAGTCAAAATCATAATGACCTGTCGATTCAACACTACAAGCATTAGTATATTCAATACGAAAATTGATAGTTCCCTTTAAATATTGAAGGACCCTTTTTGCAGCTAACCAATGGTTTTCTTGAGGCTTAGCCATGAATTGACTAAGTATGCTTACTGCATAAGCAATGCCTTGTATAGTGGTAGTGAGATAATTCAAACTTCCGCCTAATTGTGGATACAATGTTACATTCACCTTTTTTGTTCCATCATAACTTCTCAATTTTTATATTTTGTTCCAATGGAGTACTCATTGCTTTACATCGATTCATATGAAATCTCTTTAGTACTTCATTTATATATTTTATTTGTATGATTAAGGTTGTTCCATCATCTCCCCTTACTTCAAGACCTAGACAACAGTGCATCTAACGAAGATCCTTCATCTCAAATTCCTTCGATAACTTCATTTTTGTATCTTTAATCAATTTATTTTCACTCCCTGTTATTATTAGATCATCAACATATGTAGAGAGTAATACTATATCCCCATTTATATCTGCCTTGACATACAAATTAGGATAATTTTTTCTTTTATTAAATCCGTGTTGAAAGAAGAATTTATCGATTTTCTCATACCAAGATATAGGTGCCTATTTTAGTCCATATAAAGTGTTTGTTAACTTACATACAAGATGTACTTGTCCCTTCTTTACAAATCCTTTTGGTTGAATAAGATAAATATCCTCTTTTAGGTCACCATTTAAAAAAACTATCTTCACATCTAATTGATGTAGCTTCCAATCATATTTAGTTGCCAATGCTATCATTATTCTGATTGTATTCATTTTTGCAACCTGAACAAAGGTATGTTCATAATCTATACCTTCTTTTTGCAAATAACCTTTTGCAACCAATCTTGCCTTGTACTTGTCTATGCTACTACCTGCATTAAAGTTTGTCTTGTACAAATATTTTGATCCTATAGGAACTTTATTTTCAGGTAATTCGACTACTTCCTGAGTTTTATTTTTCATTATAGATTCATATTCTTCTTTCATAGCTTCCATCCATTCTTTATGATTTTTATCTTGTTCATAATTTAAGGGCTCAAAAACAATCATTACTTGAGACATTAATGAATAATGTTTATTCCTGATAGGTGTTTGATCTGTCATGTTGATCTTCATAGAGGTTCATTACACTATGGAGTACCTTGTCCTCTTCTTCTTCCCTATGGAGCACCTTCATCAATTCTTTGTGGAGTTTGACTCCTTGACATGTATTCTAGAATGTCCATGTGTTCTTGAGCTTGAGTTGATTCCACAACTTCTACTTCTTCCTTAAAGTTGTCATACATTATGTTCATATTCTATTATTTGTTTGTTTGAATGCTCATGAAATATAACAACTCTACTTGCAAATACCTTGTGAGTATTTGGATCATATATTTTATATGCTTTTTTATCAGTAAAATATCCAATAAAAATACATTTGATGGCTTTGGCATCTAACTTTCTCTTATCCCCTTTAGGAATATGAGCAAAGTCCTTGCATCCAGATATCCTTAAATGACTAAATTTAGGTTTAAAACCATAAAATTCTTCAAATGGTGTTTTATGCACAAGTTAATTAGTAAGTCTTCTATTTAAGATATACAGTTGTATTAGTGGCTTCAACCCAAAAACTATTAAAAAGTCCTTTACATTTTAACAGACCATGAGCACATTAAATTAATTTTCTATTCTTTCTCTCAGCTATTTCATTTTGTTGAGGTGTATGTGGTACTATAAATTGTTGCATAATTCCATTTTGTTTACAATATTTGATTAAATATCTTGAAGTGTACTCACCACCTTTATCTAATCAAAGAATTTTAATGTTCTTTCTTGTTTGCTTTTCAACCATACTCCTGAATTCTTTAAAGTATTCAAACACATCACTTTCGTTTCTTATAAAGTACACCCAGGTGTATCTAATTCTATAATCAATAAATATAAGAAATTAATATGCTCCACCAAGTGACTTAGTTTGCATTCGACCACATACATCAGTATACACTAGTTCAAGATTTTCACGTTTGCTTCTATTTTCATGTGTAGGAAATTCATCCCTATGTTGTTTTCCTAATGCATAACCTTCACATTCAAAGTATTCACCATTTATATTTGGAAGACCTTCTACCATCAATTTCTTTTGTAGTAATATCAGGTCATTATGATTTAAGTGTCCATACCTTTGATGCCAAATCTCTATATTTGACATGCATGTTGATGCCAAAGCTTGATGCCCATTCTTCATTACATCCAACTTGTATAACCCTCCAACTCTCATTGTTTTTGCAACAAACTTTTACTTTTCTTGCACGTCCTATACCAACAATGTGATTTCACAAATTCAACTTTTAAATGTTGATCTATAATAGTAGAGACTCAAATTAAGTTCTTCTTTAATCCTGGAACATACACCACATTTTGAATTTGTTTTTCTTGTCCATTAGGCATCATAACACTTATATCACCATATCCTTTAATTTCGTGTGATCTATTGTCTCGTAAATAGATGAGTCCACCATTATTAATATCATGATAAATATCAAACCAATATCTTTTGCATGACATGTGGATTGATGCACTAGAATCTATAAACTAGGAATTATCATCATCTGTTTCCGTTGATAAAGTAGCATTCGACACAAGCAATTTAAGATTACGAAAGTCATGACTAATTGCTTCATCTATATCAACATAATTTCCCAAATTCCTTCTTTATTTAAATTGATCGGGCCTTCTTTTCATGTAATTCTTAGCAAAATGACCAGGTTCTCCACAGTAATAACACACATCATCTCAATAATCTGAAGGACAATGGTTCGGCATCGGAAAGGAGAACATAAAATTGCACAGAGTTTCTGAGAGACGCAGAGTCTGACCCCAATGGAAGCCTGTAGAGGAGGGAGCTTAACTCCCTCCTAAAAAGATGTTGTGGCCAGCGGAGGCAAGTCACATCTTGGTAATGTCAGAGGTTTGGTTGAGGAAGAAAGTAGAAATAAGGAAAAGGAGACAGAGGGGGCAGAGTCCAAGGAAAATAGCAACACAAAGGACAAGGAAGAAGAAGGAAAAAACCAGGAAAAAAAAGGACGATAAACAAAAGGGACCGTGTAGACCTAGAGTGAAAATCACTCCGAGAGTACTTTTAAATAATCCAACACTACAGGAGCATAGGAAACATATGGAGACTTACGCTATCATTTGGGAATTCATGGGAGTATGGCCCACTAAAAAAGCTTTGGAGACATGGATAAAATATCACTAGAAACCTAAGGGTAGTATCGATCTGCAACTTGGGTCAAAGGGTTTCTTTACAATGGTGTTTACAAACGTCGAAGATAAGTATAGAATATTCAAAGGACGACCCTACTTTTTTGCAGCTACGGGCCTCTATATGCGGCCTTGGGTGATGAACTTTGTTCCAGAGTGGGAAAATTTCGCTTCATTTCCTGTCTGGGTAAGGCTTTTTTCTATACCTTTGGATTATTGGCAAAATGAGTCACTTGCGGCTATAGGTAATAAACTAGGTCATTTTGTCAAAGCCTCGGAAGCCACCAGAAGGGGTAAATATAGTTCCTATGTAAGGATTTGTGTGGAGATGGATCTTTCAGGAGACTTCTAGACAAAGTTATCTTGGAAGTTTTAGATGAGGAATGGGTGCAAATGGTGGACTATGAGCATATTCCGTCCAGATGCCATAAATGCCACAAACATGGACACTTGATCAAAGACTACCCTCTTAGTAAAGCAGAAGACAAAAGTAAAATGAAAGCAAATAAGGACACAAAAAAATTTAAGAAAGTAGCAAGCAGAGGAAAAGAAAATAAAAAAGAACCAAAGCAACAACATAATGTGGGGCAAAAGGCCAGTCAGAATAAATTCCAAGCTCTGGTAGAGATTGAAGACTTGCCAAATGAACACCAATCTATGGAGGAAGACCTTAAGGAAAAGGAGAAGGGGGAAAACTAAACTCCAGTACAAAATACTAATGATAAGGAAGAAACCATGATGAATGAAATAAAGCTAGAGATGGACCAGGAAATGACCCAGAGTGAAACAAATTTGGAGGATCATGAACTTTAGGAAATTCTAGATAAAGAACACCTAGATCTAGAAGGATTTCTGCAGTAGGGAATCACAGAAGGGATAGATTCATTACCTAAAGATGAATGTAATAGAATACAACACTTGTTTTTGTGGAAAACTCGGGAAAAGGGGGCAATTAAAGGAAAAAAACATCGACGTGCAGGAGTGCAGAGGTGTGAAAGCAATGAAATCAAATCCAGGATTAGCAACCAGCAATACAGGCAAGAAAAGGGGCAGAAAAAAGCAGAAGGAGCTATTAATGGAGTGTGGAAAGCTGATGATAGACTCATGTAAGATGAAAGACCTGACTAGTTACTCCTTCACAAATATTTAATTATGAAGTTCACATATTGGAATATAAGAGGTCTAGGTAGTAAAAGAAAGCAAAGAAAGCTCAGTTTTAGAATGAAGCAAGATATGTTGGATATGATCTTCATTCAGGAAACAAAGTGTTCGATCTAGAAAATAAAATTAATCCATAGCAAATGGCTCCATAAATTTGAGCTTTTAGAAGTTAAAGCAGATAACACAGTTGGGGGCATTCTCAATCTCTGGAACCCCCAAAAAGTCAGAGTATTAGGCGAAGAAGCATCCAGAAACTACTAGGGGTTTCTAAAACCTTCCTAGTCACTAATGTTTATGGTCCTCAAAGAATAGAGGATAAGCCTAGATTGCTAGAATCCCTCACTAATCATAGGGACAGACAGACTGTTATCCCTTGGATCATGGGAGGGGATTTTAATATGATCAAATCTCTTTCAGAAAAGAAAGGAGGAACCAGAGTGGTAAACAAAATCGCATTAGCATTTCAATTGTTCACAGAGAACCTGAAATTGGTTGACTCAGACTCAGATAATGGCCTTTTTACTTGGAACAACAAGAGAGGAGGGGAAGCTCAGGTGGCCTCTAGGTTAGACAGGTTCATGATTTCAGAGGAACTTATGCTTATAAATAATGAAATTACAACAAAATGTTTTCCCTTTGGAGGCTAGGATCACTCGAGGATTCAATTGGAAATCAAGGGTTTTGATGCTCCAAGGAATAGACCCTTCAGATTCGAAAATTTCTGGTTCTCCAACCAGGATTTTTTGACTAATATAAAAAAATGGTGGATTGAGGACTTGCAGATCCAAGGATCTGAAATGTTTCTCCTACATAAAAGACTAAAGCATATTAAGTTTAGACTGAAAGAATGGAACAAGAATGATTTCGGTGACATTTTTGGGAACAAAAAATTAGTGGAAACCAAAATTTCGGAACTCAACTGGGAGTTGATCCAAGATGGCTTTAACAAAGACAAAAATGAGCGGTCTAACAAACTTCACCATGAATTGGAAAACCTATGTAAATAAGAGGAAATATTATGGAGACAAAAATCCAGAGTGCAATGGCTCAAAGAAGGAGAGCACAACAGGAGATTTTTCCATAGACCACTATGGCCAATAGAGCATTCAAAAAAATCTCAGCAATAACGGATAAGAAGGGAGAGACTCGGAACACACATAAGAATATTGAAATGGTGCTTATCCAGCATTTTCGAGACATTTCACGAGAAAACAATCCAGAGAGGGAAGAATCAATAAAGGAAATCACAAGATATATCCCTAAGCTGGTGTCTCGAGAAGACAATATTAACCTAAACAGACCAATAATTGAAGACGATGTTAACGAAGTACTCAAAGAAATGCAGAACGGAAAAGCACCAGGCCCAGATGGTTTTAATGTGGATTTCTTCAAAGCTTGTTGGGATATAGTTAACATGGATATTTTAAATGTTCCTTAGGATTCAAGGGGTAGTAAAACTACCCTAAAAGCCCTCAATACCTCCTTCATCTCCCTGATAACCAAACAGGACTCGGAGCAAACAACATATAAGTATAGACCCATAGCTTTATGCAATGTACTATACAGGATAATATCCAAAGTAGTCGCTAACAGACTCAAACCTCTGCTCCCTACATTAATGTGAGAGGAGCAATCTGGTTATGTGGAGGGTAGGCAAATTTTGAACAGCATTATTTAAGCCCATGAGGTGGTTCACTCTTTCACAAGCAAAAAGAAAGCAGGGATGATCATGCAACTTGATATTGCCAAAGGTTATGATAAGGTGAATTGGGTTTACATCAAAAAGATACTCACAACCTTTGTGTTTGATCATAATTGGGTGAGATGGGTAATGGCTCTGGTAACTACATCCAACTTTTCAATTTTAGTTAACGACACTCCCTCTGAGATCTTCATTCCTTCTAGAGGCCTTAGATACGAATACCCGCTCTCTCCCTTTCTCTTCATCCTCATGGTGGAAGGACTTGGGAGGGCTATCAAGCAGGCCAAAGGCATGGGCAAAATTAAGGGCCTTCAAGTAACCGAGAATGGTTAGACACTTACTCACCAACAATTTATAGATGACACCATGTTGCAAGGTATTCACACAGCCAAACAAGCTTCCACCTACAATGGCAACAGGTATGGAAGTTAATCTTTCAAAATAAAAAATTTCCTTCTTTAATACTAACATTTCTATTCAAAGAAATATCTCAAGGATCCTTGGCTTCCAAAGGGAGTCCCTCCCCACAAAATACCTGGGAGTGCCTCTCACAAATAGACCAATGCTTAAAGGTATTTGGGAACCTGTGCTAAACAAGTTCTAGGATAAAGTTAAAAAATTAACCTTCAAAGCCTTAAACTTGGCTGGCAGGCTTGTTTTGACAAAGGCAATTCTACAATCCATCTCGGTTTTCATGTTATCGACCCTTCCAGCTCCCGAAGGAGTCTTAGAGAAGATTCATAATATTCAAAGAGATTTCCTATGGGGTAAGGAGGAAACCAAGAAGAAATGGGCCCTGGTTTCCTGGGACAAAATATGCAAACCTAAAAGCCATGGGGGTCTAGGCTTAGACGATTAGTAGATTCTTAGTAAAGTGCTAGGGGCCAAGCTTTGGTGGCAATGGGTGCAAGAGCCAAAAGCCCATTAGGCAAGGATCTGGAAAGAAGAATATGCCAGCTCTTGGCACACAACTGACCTCATAAGAATGTCCAGAAAGATAAGGGGCTCTCACATATGGAACATGGTTTGGGATAATAGAAGCATATTGCAACAACACAGTTTCTAGGAAATTACAGAAGGTGATCAAGCACTCTTTTTGGAGGACAAATGGCAACAAGAACGAGTGCTATTAAAAGAGGACTTTTTAAGTCTCAAATAGGAAACATATTCCCAAGGGTTAAGCAAAGTAAGGGATTTCTGGGATATCTCACAGGTACAGGGAAAATGGAGAAACTAGAGTAACATTGAGTATAGAAATAACAGCCTCATAGCAATAGAAGCAGAAGCACTAAGAAGCATACTAAAACAAAGGATGATCTTGGTCACAGAGGGGCAGGATCAATTGAGATGGGGTAACAACAACAAAGGTACCTTTAATCTCATGGAGGCAAAGAATATTCTCCTTGGTCTGGAGTCAAGTGTTCCAAAAAAATCTTGACAACAACTCTGGATTTACCAAGGATGGATGAAGATCAAGCTTTTTAAGTTGTTGGTTCAGCACAAGAAAATATTGACATGTGACAATATTAAAAAAAGCGGTGTTTTGGGTCCTTCCAAATGTCAACTTTGTGAAGAGCAAGAGACTATGGAGCACATTCTCAACTACTGCTCTTACACTACTTGGCTTTGGGATTCCTTTTCCAACATTTTCCAACAAACAGATAGGGACAAAGGGAGTATCACTAATACCCCAAATATATGGAGAAGGATCTTTCTGAAGAATGAGGCTCTTAATTTGGTCTAGTCTTTCATGCCAAGATTCATTATCTGGAATGCGTGGAAAAAATAAACAAAAGAATCTTCAAGAATGAAAATTCCAACCCTTACAATCTTTATGATTTGATTTTGAAGCAGATCAACGAAACAATCAATACCACAGTGCACGATATCCCAGAGAATCCTCTCCCAAAAAAGGAGTTGAGAACTGTCAGACATCTGGGATTGTAAGAGATCATTCCGCAAGGGCTTGGAAAAAAGGATACGACAATGTATATAGAGAAACATTTCTGGCACCCTCCTCTAAAAAGCTACTTGAAATTCAATATTGATGGCGCCTCAAAAGGCAATCCAGGAATAGCTCGTTTTGGAGGAGTTTTAAGAAACGAAGAGGGCATAATCATCCTAACCTTCCATATCTATTTAGGTAAAGCAACCAATAACATGGCAGAATTAATGGCTCTAGAGCAATGCCTAGAGATCCCAACTCTAAATCGTAGCCCAAATGTCATTATAGAGGCAGACTCCGAAATGACCATCAACTCTGTAAAAAAGAATTAGTTGTGGTTCTAAACCAGAGAAAGTCTCAAATCATTGGAGACTAATCCAGGTTTATCAACGGATTCATGCACACCTTCAGGGACTTTGTACTGTTAGTTTCAATCATGTGTGTCGAAATGCTAATAAGCTTGCGGACATTCTGGCCAACCAAGGGGTGAACAATGTGGATTGCGGGATGGAGAAGAAGTGGCAGGAAATGCCCCAGAACCGTTTAAAGGTACTCTGTAATGAGCAAGCGGCAGAGGACATTGTAGTGGTCCGATATTGAGGGATGGTGTCATGCAGGAATGAAGTTCCCCCAGCTAATACATCCTCCGCCTCTTACTTTAGCTTTTCTCCCATAGTTTTTCCTCTGGGCACCACTGATTCTTGGATGGATTCAAGTCAGATCTTTTTGCTTCATCAGGGAAGTCTCAAATTCTGGGTCCATGGAAAGATCGGAAGCGGCGGGTGGTTCGTTCGTATAGTCACCGGAACTGTTTTCCTTGCAGGGTTCAAGTGGAATACTGCATTACAGTGGTTTTCTAATGATCGCCTGAAGCTTACATGGAAAATGGTTTTACTTGTTTGGCAGTGATTCCATCAAGTATTCAACACGTGGCATAGGTTGGTTTTGTTTACCACCCTTCATCACGGATTAAAGTTCAGTTGTGTGGGGGGGAGCGATATGGCTCCTGGCCTTTGGATCCAGGTGCCCGAATCAACAGTTGGGAAAAGGCCTGTAGTTTGGTGGGGTCAAGAGGATATGCAAACCCTTTGGCATGGTTTTTGAGGCAGAGGATTTATGATATCAACTGTTAAATTGATCCTTGCTAGTTGAGTTGACCTGAGGACGGTTGTGAGGTTTTTGTGTTTAGTAAGGAACTATTGGTCCAAACCTCTTGGCTTTAGAAAGCTTATGTACACTATGTAACCATATTTTGATTTAATGATATAGAAGGTTTTGCTCTTGCTACCGAAAAAAAATAGCACACATCATCTCTACTTGATTTGGCATTTGTCCTTGGTAAAGGTGTACCTTAAAATTATTTTACCTGTGTCTTTTTGCTTTTATTTTTTTCCCACTATTTGCCTTTGAAGGGTTGCATCCCTTTCACCATCAATGCTAAATATGAACTCAGAGATTTTTGTTTAACACTTCTTCTCCACTCTTCTACCTGCATAAGTACACCTACCAACTCATCAAAGTAGGAGCCTTCGCTCTAGTTGAAAGACTAGTGATAAACATTTGATATTCATAAACAATTCCATTTAAGAATAGAGTAGCCAAGTATGTACTAGATATTGTTTCGCCAATATCACCCAATTTATCCTTTAGATCCTTAATTCTAGAAATAAAATTACTTACACTTTCATTTTCTTCCATCTTAATTGAAAGAAGCTTACTCTTTGAATACAATATTCGATTTGTAATCTTCATCTCATACAAATTCTTGAGAGTTTCCCATGTCTCCTTGGATGTTTTTCACTCTCTAATGTGTGGAATAATTTTATCCTTAAGGGACATCCGCAAAAGAACCTTCGACTTGTTTTCCTATCGCTCCCAATCTTGAATTGTAGCCTCTGTGGATTGAGGGGATAGTGGTTTGACTTCAGCTCCAGACTCAATCATCCATATATTATAGCCTTCCATTAATGTCTACAACTTAAACATCCAATTTTCATAATTTTCACCATCTAAATTGTTAAAATCTCATAAATAACATTCTGCTAATACATTTTCCATTATCAATAACCTTATGAATCTTTGAATACCAACCACCAAATTTTACAAAACTTCAATAATTTTTTTTTGTTCTTTTGATTTAGTCAACCACAAGTAATAACACCTCACATTTTTAAAAATAATTTTTACTTACTCCTCACCCCTCTTTATTATTATTATTATTATTATTATTTCATAATTACAAAACAGCACAAACCATAACCATACTTTTACTTCGAAGAATGTATCATTCCTTCCAAAACTGAATTCTTCGCCTCAAGGATTTCTTAAAAAAAAACAGAATCATAGAGGGCAGATAGCACAACACACACTTTAGACTTGACCACAACTACTTCACAAATATCATTTAAGATTATTTAACCCTTACAAGATATTTTTTTTTTATTTAAATATGTGAGCACCACTAAAGATCGACGAAAACTGTTCACTATATATGCAACTATATTCAAAGGAAATACACAACCATACATAGCTATCTTCCCAATGATATACATCGAACTACAGGAATATACCCCCTCCTTTTTTTTCTGGCGTGAGACATGAGCTACAGACTTCTTGTTTTATGATTCTCTGTTCCAAGCTGTTTCAGTGTTCTGCTGGGCACTTTAATCGACCAACACTTCTATACGCTCAAATCACTCCTTGAGATCTTACTTTTACGAAGATCAATCTAACACAACCTTGCCCTCCAACTAGCAACCTTCACCAAAATACACATTGCACATAGAAACTCCTCTGAAAAATGCCCTCAACAATTTCTCAAACTCACATTGAGTTGGATCTCTAGTTGCAGTCTCTGCACAACATCTATTCACCGATACACCTTTGCACGTTTTCTACAGCTACAATTCTCACAACCATACCGCTTGTAGCAAAAGACTCACACAACAATTTCTCACACAGTTCTGCACACAACATGCTCAAATGCCTTCAGTAATCTCAGACTCACACTCTCACCTTTCTATGATACCAAATCATAGAACGCAGCAGGAACACTAATCACAAAATCCACAACTTATTCATTCCATTACCAACCAAGAATTTTTACATAGCGAAAAAGTTTCTGGATTTTGGTTGTCGATGGCATCCTCAAGACACTACCTAAGGTCTCTGGAAGTCTTCAGACCATCACCTAAACTCTCGAGATAATTAAGCATTTAATGAGCTTGGTAGTTGAAATTAATGTTTCCAACAACTCTATGCTCTATAACGCAATTTTGACATAACACTAGATTTTTCACATTTTTGATTTTTTGCTGCCACTTTTAGCTGAACCTCTTAATATTTGTAGCTAACATGTATGATATCTTTCCAAACTTCCAAATTACAAATTAATGAAAAGTAAAATGATATATTATAATGATTTTATTCTATAGTTCAGCGATTAAATTAATGAATATATATTTTAAATATCCTATTAAAAGTGGTTTTGTTATTACGATAATATACTAAAGTGGTGCACTTAATCCCGTCAAGATAATGAATCTGTACTTAACCTATGATATATTTCCAAATTTCCAAGTTAATGAAAAGTAAAATAATATATTACAATGATTTTATTCTATAGTTCAGATGTTATAGTTCAGATATTAAATTAATGTATATATATTTTAAACAACCTATTAAAAGTGATTAAATTAATGTATATATATTTTAAACAACCTATTAAAAGTGGTTTTGTTATTATGAACATATATTGAAGTGGTGCATTTAATCCCATCAAGCTAATGAATCTGTACTTACCTAGGGTATGTTTCCAAATTTTCAGATTAATGAAAAATAAAATGATATTTGTAATGATTTTATTCTATAGTTCAACTATTATATTAATGTATATATATTTTAAACATCTTATTAAAAGTGGTTTTGTTATTATGCACATAATTTAAAGTGGTGCATTTAATCCCATTAAGATAATGAATATATACTTAACCAACAATAGCAATAGTTCAGAACAATACGCTGGAAATCAAGTTCTTTTTTAATCCTAGAACATACACCACATTTTGAATTTTTTTCTTGTCCATTAGGCATCATAACACTTATATCACTATATCCTTTAATTTCATGTGATCTATTCTCCTAAATAGATGTGTCCACCATTATTAATCTCATGATAAATATCAAACCAATCTCTCTTGCATGACATGTGGATTGATGCACCAAAATCTATAAAATAAGAATATCATCATCTGTTTTTGGTAATAAAGCAGCATTGTACACAAACAATTTAAGATTGTGAAAGTCGTGATTAATTGCTTCATCTATATCAGCATAATTTCTTGAATGCCTTCTTTGTTTAAATTGATGTGGCCTTCTCTTCATGCAATTCTTATAAAAATGACTAGGTTTTCCACAATAATAACCGACATCACCTCTACTTGATTTCTCATTTTTCCTTGGTAAAGGTGTACCTTGAAATGATTTTACCTGTGGGTTTTTGCCTTTATTTTTCTCCCACCATTTGCCTTTGAAGGGTTGCATCACTTTCACCATCAATGCTAAATCTGAACTAGGAGATTTTTGTTTAAGACTTCTTCTCTACTCTTCTCCCTGCATAAGTATACCTACCTATTCATAAAAAATATGAGCCTTCTCTCTAGTTGAAAGACCAATGATAAACTTTTGATATTCATCAAGAATTCCATGTAATGTGACAGTAACAAAGTCTGTACTAGATATTCTCTCATCAATGTCACCTAATTTATCCTTTAGATCCTTAAGTCTAGAAATAAAATTACTGACACTTTCATTTTATTCCATCTTAATTGAAATAAGTTTACTCTTTAAATACAATATTCGAGTTGTAATCTTCGTCTATACAAATTTTTGAAGGTGTGCCATGTCTCCTTGGATGTTTTACACTCTCTAATGTGTGGAATAATGTTGTCCTTAACGAACATTCGCAAAATCACATTCTATTTGTTTCTTTGTCACTCCGAATCTTGAATTGTAGCATCTGTGGCTTGAGGGGATACTGGTTTGACTTCAGCTCGAGATACAATCATCCATATATTATAGCCTTCCATTAAAGTCTGCAACTTAAACTTCCAACTTGCATAAATTTCATTATCTAACTTGTTAGAATTTCATAAATAAGATTCTACTAATACATTTTCCATTATCAATAATCTTATGAATCTTTAAATACCAACCACCATACTTTTCACAACTTCAGTAATTTTTATTTTTTGTTTTTTGTTTTTACTCAATCACAAATAATAAAACCTCACCTTTTTAAAACTAATTTTTACTCACTCCTTACCCTTTTTTATTATTATTATTATTATTATTTCATAATAGAAAAAAGGCAAAAAGCATAATCGTATTGTTCCTTCAAAGAATGGATCATCCCTTCCCAAAATGAATTCTTCGTCTTAAGGATTTCTTAAAAAAAAAATCATAAAAGGCAGATAGTACAACGCACACTTTAGAATTGACCACAACTACTTTTCACAAACGACATTTAAGATTATTTAGCCCTTACAAGATTATTTTTATTTTTATTTTTTATTTTTAAATATATGAGCACAAGTAAAGATCGACGGAAACTGTTCACTATATATCCAACTATCTTCAAAGGAAATATACAACCATATATAGCTATCTTCACAACAATATCAATTTAAGTACCAAAATATACCCCCTCCTTTTTGTCTGGCAAGAGAGCTGCAGACTTGTTTTATGATTCTTTGTTCCAAGCTCTTTCAGTGTTCCGCTGAGCACTTTAATCGACCAACACTTCTGTACGCTCAAATTGCTCCTTGAGATCTTACTTTCACGAAGATCAATCTGACACAACCTTGCCCTCCAACTAGCAACCTTCACCAAAAGTACACACTGCACACAAAGACTCCTCTCCAACATGCCCTCAACGATTTCCCAAACTCACAGTCAGGTTGGATTATCTACCAAATACCGATTCACCGACACACCTTTACACATTCTCTGCAACTTCAACAACTCTCACAGCCGCATCACTTGTAGCAAAAGATTCACACGACAGTTTCTTACACATTTCTGCACACAACACGCTCAAACACCTTCAGCGATCTCAGACTCACACTCTCACCTTTTTCTGATACCAAATTAGAGAATGCAGCAGGAACACTGAACACAAAATACACAACTTGTTCATTTCATTATCAACCAAAAATTTTTATACACAGCGAAGAAGTTTATGGGTTCTAGTTTGTCGATGGCTTCTTCACCACACTACGTGAAGTCTCCAGAAACCTCGAAACCATCCCCTGAACTCTTGAGATAATTAAGCATTTAATGAATTTGATGAACACAAAATACACAACTTGTTCATTTCATTATCAACCAGAAATTTTTATACACAGCGAAGAAGTTTATGGATTCTAGTTGTCGATGGCTTCTTCACGACACTACGTGAAGTCTCCAGAAATCTCTATACCGTCACCTGAACTCTTGAGATAATTAAGCATTTAATGAATTTGGTGGTTGAAATTAATGTTTCCAACAACACTATTCTCTATAAAGCAATTTTTGACATAACGCTCCATTTTTCACATTTCTGATTTTTGGCTGCAACTTTTCGCTGACCCTCTTAATATTTGTAGCGGACATGTATGATATCTTTCCAAATTTCCAAATTATAAATTAATGAAAAGTAAAATGATATATTATAATGATTTTATTCTATACTTCAGCTATTAAATTAATGTATATATATTTTAAACATCCTATTAAAGGTGGTTTTTTTTTATCATGAACATATATTAAAGTGGTGCATTTAATCCCATCAAGATAATGAATCTGTACTTAACCTTATGATATATTTCCAAATCTCCAAATTAATGAAAAGTAAAATGATATATTATAATGATTTTATTCTTTAGTTCAAATATTAAATTAATGCATATATATTTTAAACATCATATTAAAAGCGGTTTTGTTATTATGAGCATATATTAAAGTGGTGCATTTAGTCCCGGCAAGATAATGAATCTGTACTTAACCAACAGTAATAATAGTTCAGAGCAATACGCTGGACATTAAGATATTGAATTTTCTTTTTGAAGGCCAGCATATACTTATCGTTATGATTATGTGACAAATATAGAAAACTTCTTGCTTCCTCTCCGTTTCAATCATCGACAAGAGATGCATGCATCTCGTTCATCGTGTGAGACAGAAATGTACGCCTTTACATTGCTTACAATGACAGTCATTTCGACGGAAACTTATTATAGCAAAAGGGATCGTACAATGAAACGAATATGGAGTCCAGGAGTTAGTGGATAACAATTCTATACAGGCTGTGAAAGTTGTCTAGGTTTATTAGTCATCGTGTCCGAACAACAGCCCCTCTGGTCGACATTGTCCTTTGAAACTGGAAGAGATCGGCAAGTTGTCCTAAACTATTAGTGATGATCGCGATCCATATCATTCGTTTTAATGGTAGCTGAGCATTGCTGCAGTACTTTCCCACCCCAATTTCGCCGACCGTGAGGAAACAACCAAATATATTAACAATCCTATAGGCTGATTGTTTTGATCAATTAAACCACCATTCAATATAGAAAGTACGAATCTAATCAATGAATAGTTTATTGATATCTTGGCCAGGTATTTTCGGTTCGCCATGGAAATACAATGCAAAAGTTGAAATGATAGAAAATCTGAATGATGGGAAACTATTTTGTAAATATTAAGCCGGTGGTGGATACAGATGGGCTTTTCAGAAAACCAAGAGCTTTTAAGAAGATTACTGGACATGGATGAGCATTTCCCACAAACATGAGCTCTAAGAAGGTAGCTGTGAGGACGCTGGAACTTTATCATATCCATAACTTATCGATTGAGTAGAAGCTGCCAGTGGGATGCCCCTCCCCATGTCAAGTAGTTGCCAAGATGTATTGTAGTTTTTTTAAGTAAATATCATGGTGTTGAGCTTAGTAGTGTAAGGATTGAATGTCTTGTGAGAGATTCATCTTGAGTATTTGATATCGTCAAGATTAAAGGTCTTGAGAGAGATTCACGTAGCGTATGAGGGCATCAGCAAAGTTGTGTAAAAAAGGTTAATGAGCTGTCGTGAGAGGGATTATTTAGTAAATATTGTGATGTTGTACTTGGTAGTCTACAGATTGAATATTTTGTGAGAGATTGATGTCGGTACTTTGTGGGATCAAGATGCTGTGAGAGATTCGAGGACCGTATTTGATGCCATCAATATGAAGGAGCGTGTTAGGGAAGTTGTCTCAAGGAGCGTATGTTTTTTTTTTCCTCCTTTTGCTTCTTTATTGCTATAAAATTATAATTTCTTTTCTCGCTTTTTATAATTTACGAATATATTTGTTTCCGTCATAGTTTGGAAAACTCTTGTGAGCAGTTAATTAATAAATAAGAATGTTGGTGACATACATATTTTTGTAGTGATTGCCACAAGTTGGGAGAAAATAAAGATACAATTTGAATAGGTATTTCAAAGGGTAAAGGTATGTAATATTTCATCTAAGTATCCTTCCTAATGTGTAAATATGATAAGTTGGGTGATTAGATTAGCTTTTTGATTATATTTGAGTTCATACTTCATCATAATATAAATTAATTGGTTAAAAAATAATAATTTTAACTAATAAATAAATATACTTAATTTTACATTAATTTATAATCAAGGAAAAGGGCAAGAGGAGCCAAGTAAATATTAGTTGTACAAGTATTAGGTTTATTTCGATTTATGTATTTTATGTTTCATTTGTTCCAAATTTTATAAATGAATAAATATTGTTTAGATAACTATATTTCGCATGAGAATGATCGAAAGAAATGCCTACACTTCGAGAAAAATAAATGGTCTATCCATTATTTATAGCTCATGGTTGGGTATGTTATAGTTGTCATCCATATATGCGAAAATGACGAGTGTATAAATAATGGTTCAGTTAAAATTGAGATACCTTAGTTTTGACATTATATACCTTTATCCAACCTACATGGAGCATTTGCTATTGGTGGGATAGCTTATGGGACTATTTAATAATGAACTAGATCTTTTTCCCTATACTCTAGAGGAGGGATTAAGCGGAAAGAAAACGTACCGAAATAAATGGTTATAGTGAAAGAACTCTATGATATTTGTTAAGAGGAAAAAATGTTTACATAAAGGGTTTTTTGAAAAATTATAGTTATAGCTTTTGAATTTACTTTTATATTTGACAAAGGGTGATATCTAGGTAGTATTTGTATTCTCATGTAATTATTATTATTAGTCCATGTTGCCTCAGCATGGAACTATAGTAATCGAAATCAGGAGGTTAGTATTAGTTGAGTAGTTTTTTTAGTACCAGCTAATCGATTATAATCAAAGTTTTTAGTGACAAAGTGATTTCCTATCTTATTTGGCCTCTTCCCAAGGTAGGGAGGCAAAAACATAGGTTATAATGATTTGTTTCTTTAACATTTTGAAACTACTATGAAACTACCTAATTCACAACCTAAACTAATGATGGCATTAGTCGAGGGAATTAAATGCTAGCTCAGAAAATGCAAGAACGTGAATACTATGTTTAGCTCGGAAAATGCAGGGACATGAATATTGTGTCTGATAACTATGCAAAATTGTAAGAATATACTATGTTTGATAAGAGAAACATTTGTGTTGGCTAGAGCACATGGAGGTAGGCACTTGCAAAGCACACGCTGCTAGACCACATGGCGGTTGCACAATTGCATAGCACATGTTGCTAGATCACACGGCGACTACATGTACCAGGCATTTTGTATGCTGGGAAGCAACATATTCATAGACCGATTCTATGTATATCCATAGCCCGCAGAGAGGTTGATTAAATTGCATAAAATCCAACAAACATATCAAATTCAGCTCTTGCTCCTCTTACTCCTCTTGCTTCTCTTGCTACTATACCTGGAGGAGTTGCTCATGGAATTTAGATATCCCTGGAGTGTAGAACTAGTATTTTCTCTAGCTAATATAAATTGAAGCCATTCCATCCGATATTGATGGTTCTCGTTCTCACTTTCTCCCTGGCCGCTGGAAAAAAAAACTCAAAGGAAGATAGAAAGAATGGCTACAGGGCTATAGAGAGTTGAAACTATTGTGTTGGATCTACGTACTAAGCTATGCTTATGCATAAATCAAATTGAGTAGGAATTAAGGTAGACCAAAGTAAAACATATCAGAAAGAAGGTCAGACCCTGAAGAATTATCTTTGAGAATGTGTAACTAGATAATTTGTCTTTTTTCACAGGTTCCTTGCTCAACGTCTAATCTCTTTTAGGAAATTTGCTGAGTCTTTTTTAGAAATACACAGGATCTACTTCTCCCACTGCAAAAATGTTTCCCTTTTAAATGTCCACTAATATAGAGTCAAAATAAACATTGCATCATTAGTAAATTGAGACAACACAAAATTTATATATGAAATTACATGCAAGGAATTTATTGGCATCATATGCAATAACCATAATGGAGATTGATATGTCGAGACTCTGAAACAACCTTCACGACCCTTATCTTACTCTGCTTATCGTCCATCGCTGTTTTAGGCACCCTTTTTTGCACACTAATTTTCCCCTAGATGCTCACTTTGTTGGGGCTGCCAATGGAGAGAACTCCTATTTTCCATCCCGATTCTACTCGAACAAATGAAGTGACTCTGTCCCTCTTTCTTCTAGCAAATGAACCATGAGATTAGAGTCTGATAGGACTTTCTTGAGAGCTCATGTAAGCATGGGCAATGAGGTTTATTGACCAACAGTTTGGGGAGATTATTTTTTATCCTATACTCTTTAAAAAACTTGGCCCAATATGTACAAGGTTTGGCCCTCCAAAAGAGAAATAAACTCAAACACTTCAGGAAAAACTTCGACTCACAAAAAATGAGGTAAGCTATGGCTCTTCCCCACTAGCATTTTGTTTTTCTTTTGTTTGTATAAGATATGACCATGTAACAATTTAATAATTCGACACATAGTCTCTAAAAAATCTTAGGTAAATTACGGCTCTTCCACTCTAGCATTTTGTTTTTCTTCTGTTTGTATCAACTAGCTTTTTTTTTTTCTTATGTTTGTATAAGATGTGACCATGTAAGAATTTACTGAAAAATGAAAATGTAACAATTGTTGACATAACAAAGTAATAATTTAGTAATCCGACACATAACGCCATGGGGACCCACCATGAGGGGCATGTGTCTCATCTTCCATTCTCTAAAACATACCATGGGTAATCTTACTATACCAATATACCTTTTTTCATTATCTAGTCCATATTTGACTCATTAACTCCATGCAAGCTTCATAATCTACGTATTACAGAATCTAGGAGTCATCTAGATTCAATTATGGAATAGTATTAATAACACATAAATCAAACGACATATTCTCTAGATTACAATTAAAGAATAGTTGTTCAGTGATGTTAAGTACAAGGTATGAAACCTTAATGGCGGTTCAACAATGTACTAACTCGTTCCTGTATATGAATGAAATATAAAACTTAATAACTAACATGGCATTGAACAAGGGCACTTGCGATAGATAGTTCAATGCCTAAGAGTCAACTTACCTAGATCATGATAGACTACTTAAATACAAATGAAGGATTTAGCAACTAGAAAATGAATAATTAATGGCTTACTATTTTAAGCCCAAGGCAACCATTGAACAGGGTCGTTGTGGCTCGGACAACCACTACTCTCTTTACTGCATTTCCATTTGTTTCTTACCTTATAATAATAACATATCACCTAGGGTTGCGTTCGGCAATGGGTCGGGGAATTTGATAAAGTCAAATGTGGGAAGGTCTTCACCCCGCTAGCCTAGAGTCGGGGTGAAGAGAACCAATCTACATTTTATGCACAAAGATAATTTAATTTCTTGTCCCTTGTTGACAAAGAAACCCAACAAATAGGCTTGTTTAGTGAACTGTTATAATCCCCACCCAAAGGTTCATACTGTTCAAGGGAATCATGTCTATCCATTGCTAAGTCCTAATGAGGTAATCATTGTTTTGGATTAATACTTTAGCAAAACAAAAGATTCTAGATTTCGAAGACTAATTGGTTACCAAAATTAGAGGAGATGCCCAAAATATCTCCATATTTAATTATGAGTTGTTAAACTCATAGAAGCATAACATTTGAGACAAAAGAAACATAGGATTAAGTTGATTATTGATGGGACTGGGGGTTACACACATGATACTCTACATAACAGATAGAACTCACTTTTGTTTCTACAAATGTTGACAATTTTATGGATCCTCTAATAGAGAGGCATGAGTGATGTCTATATTCCTTTACCTCATAGATGGATACTCAACAACTGAGAACCTACCTTTTTACCTGCTTGGGGAATCTCAAGTTTACCATGATTTCTTATACTACTAAAATATGGTATGTTTATCACTCATGATCATGCTTGTATGCTAAGGTTTGATTAATGCATGCAGATATCCCCATCAAAGTAGGAAGTGGAGGTTGCAGAAACTTTATATGATCTTGCAAGGATGTTTGTAAATCAAGCAAGACTTAATGAACCAATTCATGAAGTTAAGGTGGATCCAAAGCTAGAGTGGAAGCCTAAGGTGAAACCTGAACCAACAAGTGCTACTTCATTATTTCCCGCATCTGATGCAACATCAACTCAATCTATATAGCATGCTCCATCATCTAGTCTTGGACCATATGTTTCTGCTGCCAGCTCCCCATCATCAACTCAGACTCCTGTTCACTCAGGAGGTATGATTTTGATGCTTATTCATGTATATATTGAGTCTACATTGTGAACACAATTCTTTCTTAATCTACAATTAATTGAATTAGGTTATAATGCAAGGTTAATTCCCATGCTCTATGGTCCCAACACTGCAAGTGCAAAACTGATACATTCAAGGCTATATTTTAGCTGTGTTATTTTACTTCCAAAATATTCTTTCATTTCACTTAACAACTTTCATTTCACTTAAATATATTGGCAGCACCCAAAAAAGAAATAGGCCCATGGCTCAAAGTTGAAGGTTGGGGGAACACCAGTGGCATAAATTGCTACTAGCTCATGCATATCGGCCAATTCATTGTGAGTTTCTACAGGGTTTGTTGATGCTAAACAAGTTCAGCAATAGACACAATCTACCAAATTTCCTTCAGCATGATCAATAGTAGTCCTAGAGGTAACGTTGGAAATTGGCTCCTGTAGCTCAACTGTTGTGCGAGTATCATCTTTACCAACTAAGCAATTGCAAATGGTGGATAGTAACTCTACAATGAGTGATAAAAAGTAATTTAGAATTGAATTTAGTGGCCATGCACTAGTGGAAAACACAAGTACCAAGGAATTTGTAGTTGTTGCTAACAAGAGCGAGGATTTTGTTGAAAATGAGGAAAAATAAGTTTAATTTCTGGCATTTGTAATTCTGAATATGTTGGTCTAGCATAAATGCCATTGATGGGCCATTCTAACAATATTATCGATGTTGCTCACAGATCAATGCCATCACCCCCAATTGAAGTTGCTTGTACTAAAAAAGTTGGAATTGATTTGATGGTAAACTTTAGGGTAGTTGCTTTTGCAGCTTATGGATATATTCATGTGTATTGGAAGTTAAATGGGTAGTCCTAAATGGGTTGCTTGTGTTTAATTTTAAGAAAGGGTGAGAACAATCACGTTGCTTCTAATCATGTATTATCTATTTTGAATTTTTTTTGGAAAGATTGTACACATAATTGTGTCCAACCTAGATATTGAATTCTATTTATGTGACGATGGTTGTCTTTGGCTTCTTTGCTATTAAAAATAGTTGTTTTTCTCACTTTTTCCTAAGAGTTAAAAGTTGTATGGTTTATTGGTTACGTTTCAAGTCCCTCCATGCATCTGCCCTTTTTTCTTAAAAGAATGTTCAAAATTTTGATGCAATTATGTCTCTAGAGTCCAAAGGCTAACTTCTCCATGGTTTATATTCTGTCATATTTGATATGAATTTATTTGCCACTTTTTTAACAAGCGCCTCCTAAAAGCAGCGAAAAGATGGAGGAAAACATAAACCTTATTATGGAAGATGCAAAGGAGAAAGAGGACGTTTGCTTTGTAGTTTTTATAGTTATCAAGAAATCAAAAATTCAAGTGATATATACGGTGGCCTCGTGCTACAGTGTTTTCGACCCCAACCGTCTGTTTTGTTTCTTAAATATGATCTCGCCTACACAAATTGTGGAATCACTTTCCCAAACTTACCCTCACGAAGAGGGATCCATCCTATTGGGAAGAGAAGAGATCCATGGAGTTTCAGGAACAAAGCCCAGAAAACTATTGATTTCTTTGTTTATTTGATCCTCTCCTCAAAGGGAGAGAGTGCTATCTATATAGAATGATCCCTAAGCTAATATAAACATCGAGTCGATTACAATCCACTTGTAAATTATTGGTGTAAGACTTGTGGATTATTGGTGTAATAATTTCCCCGCAAACCAATCAGGTGAAATTTATGACGAAACTAAGGAATCTATTGCAAAGTCAGGGCATGAGAAATGTAAAGACTGGTATACTCATAATAAAAATGAGAAATTTGGGGAGAAGGGAGAACCAACAGATTATTTGAGCAAGAGGGAAAAGGAGGATGTGGATAAACAAATGCTGGAGGGAGTTGCCAAAAAAGTTGTGGAAGTTTCAATGAATCAGACAATAGATGGATCTGAGAGGCAGAATGCATTTTAATAAAAGTGAAATGGGTTTTGTAACTTGATATATTTGCTCTTTCTATGTTTCTAGTGGGGATTCACTTATTTTACTTAATTTATTTTGTTTCAATGCATATTTATTGCTTCTCTCATTTCTTGTGCTTTATAAACATATTTAGCTTTATTTCCTTCCATGACAACTAGAACATAAAGCAACACTACAAGTCTGCCACTATATATTTCTTTGTGTGTCAGTGGTTGGATTGGTGAGGATCCTTCATTAGGGTATTTGCACAAAACATTGGTAGCCTCTTTAGTGTCTACAAAAATTTTGATATGGTGCATCAAACCAGGGTATATTCACATTTTATTTGAAATCTTTGGGAGGTATCACTCACTTGCCATAAAGGCTAGTGTAGGTGCTTCCTATTTATCTCCAGTTTTTGTAATGGAAACAAGCACAGTTGGAGAAAATAGTACATTAACACCTACGGTAACACCATTTATATATGCTCTATGATTTTAGAGTTTTTCTATTTCAAAGATATTCTTTATTGCAAAATATGATTTCATTAACAACAAACTACGACTAGATTCAGGGTCATTTTCCTCCAACCACGTGAAGTGCATGTTCTTTTGTTGCTAAGACATTTGATTTTATATTTTCTTTTTCTTGGGAAAAAAATATGTCAAGTTTTAAAAGGGTATCTATTACTACCTCACTACAACTCAAAAGGCCAATAAAGTAATTGTGTTTAGAACTGTATTTATTCCATGAAGATCATTCATGACATGTTCTTAGCATCAACCAGACGTCAGCCAAAGGGATTTTCCTAGACTTGCGCCCATTATTGTTGGATAATGCTCAATCCTTGTTAATAATTTAACTATTTCCATCGGTATCTCTCCTCTTTAGTATGGCTTAGACATTGTTGCAAGGCATGATCAGTAATGATTTGAAACCATAAACATGACATACATTACAACTTGGCTATCAACAACTAGGATCATGGCCTTAAAAGGATAAAAGCATATGGATCTACCCACCTTTTCATGTCAAGAATATTGTTCCTCTTGAAGCCTCCTTGTTCAGGTATATGGTCATTCACTTGAAATTTTGAATGAAATATTTCCTTTTATATTTATTGGTTCATTGTATTGTATGATTTCTCTTGAATATCCAGAGGATTCTATTGCACATGGAACTTTACCTGCATTACCTCCTCCTTGAGAACTTAGCAAAAAAATCATTTGTACTCTTATGGTTTCACAACTCATTGTAATTTTTGAGAAACTGTGATATTTTGTAGGTTGTTTTGTTTGTGTTATGTTGTATTATGTGTTGTTGTTATAATAGATTGAAAGCATAGTGCGTAATGCCATAGCACCTAGTTGGAGTAGTTGAATATATAGTTGCCCATAACATTGTCAATTTTTTAGAAGTGCTTGGTTCCTTGAGGCAAGCCTGAGTGTTCAACTTAGTTTGGTGGTATTAGAGGAAGGATAATCCTAATTTCAGCTGGTTTAGCATTTTATTCTAATTTGATGAGGTATTCTTACTCTTGTAGGTGTCAAAGCTTGTATTTTATGTGGTTTGACAGATTGTGATACACACAGTTGTAATACTTTGAAGGAGTGTTTCACCTAGAGCTATCATTTGATAATTTCAATGGAATGTGGGGAGTCATCACAACCATTGGAGGAATGACTGAAGCAATCTTGCTTGGTTGCTACCCTGCAGTTTTTAAATGAATTTTAGCCAAAATGAAATTGTTTTTAACTCTAGCGAAGATCTTGATCCACATCCTAGAAATATTGGTGTGGATGGTGATTCAAAGGGCTATGCATTTAGTCTATGATCCCTAAAGACAAGAATGGTGTAGGAGTGTTAGGGAAAATACATACTTCTCCAACGTGGATGGCAATTCAAAGGGCTATGCATTTAGCCTATGGTCTTTAAAGACGACACAGGTGTAGGTGCATTAGGGAACAAATATGCTTCTCCAAGTCAGTGAAGGGAAGACATTAAACTGCATTCTCTGATTAGAAAATTAAAGGATTTGTCATTCAACATCACTTATTTAAGACAACTATATAATAGTTCGTGATGGTTATTGCAATTGAATATATGTGTCTTCAATTTTGGATTTGACAATAAATACCTAATACGAGACGATAACTGCTTTACTTAGGAGCAGAAAAAAGTTTTTAGGTCCCTATACTACTAGTGTAACCCCTTACTATTATTTTTACAACCCCCTTATTATATTGTTGTGCCCATGTAATCCCCATATTGTTATTATTGTGCCCCATAGAAGCCCACTATTGTTATTATTGTGCCCTTCCATTGTTATTGTTATGTCAGCTCTGACTATATTATGACCCCTTAGACTCCTATATATAGAAAGGAAGTCTTTTCATTTGTATCATCGAAGAATTGTTCATTTGTGAATGTAAACGAGGATTCCCCCTCAAAGACGGTTATCTCTAAGGTGTTGATCTATCTTTTATATCTTTTTGTAAGCTAGTTTCATAACATTTGGTATTAGAGGTTTGGATTCTAGGATTTTGCTGCTCCAAACAGTTCATCATGGAATCTACACTATAACTTTTCTTTTGCAATGTTTTAGAAGCAAAAACAAAACCCATTTGAGAAGAAATCGTGCTGAACCTCGGGTCCAAATTTTAGATTTTGTCTCACTATACTTTCATAGATATGATTTGACAAAGTTAGAGATTTTGCATACTCCCAAATTAGATTCCAAACAGATGACCGGGGGAAATCTTCATAACTTTTGTTCTAAGCATCAGATTGAAATTTCTTCAGAAGTTTCAGAAAGAGGACTTCCTGTAGTTTTCTATATATGAATTTCAGGTACTAATTTTGGAATAGTGAGACGTGGCATGTCATACAAGTTCACTCTACTGAACTAGTCTATAATGAGGTAACCATAGGAGATTTGGCATAACTCTTTCTTGTATAATCAAATTCTGATCAGACTTGTAGGGTTATAAAGAGAAATTAGAGAGTTAGCATCGGAAGAAATTTTAGAAGTTGGAGATCTGAAATTGCAGAGTTATAGTCATTTGAAGATCGAGCTCCTAAAATGAAGAAAAATCAAGATGAGGAAGTTTGATGGCAAGGATCCACCAAATTGGATAGTAAATATGGAGAAATATTTTGATCTACATGGTATACCACTATTACAAAAGGTATGTATTGCATCTTCATATTGAGAACAAGATCAATTTTTATGGTATAAAGGGCTTTGTTCTCATAAACCACTTGTTACGTGGTCAATTTTCATAGAGGAAATTATAGCACATTATGGGGATACAAAGAGCAGCACCTACTTTAGAGAAACACAACAACAATTGGAAAAAAAAAGAGAAAAGGGCTTTGTTACAAAGTGGAAAGAAAAATTATGGCAACACGGAAGTCGACCCATCACAACTATAAAGATGGAAGTGTTGTTTCTCCTAGCCTTCCCCAACCTACAAGGGTTACACTACAACAATTGCAAGAAAGAATAGGAAAAGGGCTTTGTTACAATTGTGGTAAAAAGTACATTAAAGGTCATAACTATGCTGAGAAGAAATTATTTTACATTTATTCTGGAGAGGAGGAAGAAAAGGATCAAAAAACATCAAAAGAAGAGTATATACACCAGGAACCAACCCCGGAGGAAGAAGAAATGAATCTGATCAAATGTTCTAAAGCATTGGAAATAATTACTACTCCCCAAACTCTTATCATAGAAGGACATATCAAGAAGAGAAAGGTTCAAGAAGTGAAAGACCACATCAAGAAAGAAGAAATGAATCTGACCATATCTTGTAATGTAATGGCTGGAATTATCACTCATCAAACTATCAAGATAGAAGGAAATATCAAGAAGAAAAATGTTCAAGAAGTGAAAGATCAAGAAGAAAAATGTTCAAGAAGGTTTGATGAATTCAATTTTCCAACCATTCCTTAGAAAATTTGTGATAGTATTTTTTGATATACTAATCTACAACAAGTATTGGAAGGATCATGTTGAACATGTTGACGGGATACTACAACTATTGGAGGAGAAACTTATATGCAAAAAGATACAAACGCTTCTTTGGAGTCCAAGAGGTGGAATATCTGGGTCATATTGTATCTCATGAAGGAGTTAAGGTAGACCCTCGCAAAATTAAAGCCATTAAGGAATGGAAAATTCCCACATCCATAAAGCATGTGCGACGATTTCTCGGGTTGACAGGGTATTATCACAAGTTTGTTAAGAATTATGGAAGAATAGCAGAACCTCTAACAACATTATTGAAGAAAGATGCATTTTCATGGACTCTGAAAGCAACAAAGGCCTTTGAACATCTTAAAGAGGCAATGTGCCAAGCACCTGTCTTAGCTACACTGGACTTCACAAAAACCTTTATTGTGGAATGTGATGCTTCAGGAAATGGAATTGGTGCTGTTCTAATGCAAGATGAAAGACCCATTGGTTTTGAAAGTCATCCAATCAAGGGAAAGTTTTTACACAAAGCTATTTATGAGAAGGAAATGTTGGCAATACTCCATGCACTTAAGAAATGGCGACTCTACCTAATGGGAAGACAATTCAAGGTAAAAACGGATCATGATAGCCTTAAGTACTTTATAGAACAAAGATTATCCTCTCAAGAGCAACAAAAGTGGGTCACAAAGATGTTGGGTTATGACCTTGAAATAATCTACAAAAAAGGGTAGCAAAATGTGGTGGCAGATGCACTCTCAATAAAGGATGAGGATGTGGAAGCATTGTTTGCGCCATTTCTATTATCCAACTAGATTGGATAAACAAAGAAAGGGATGAATGGAAGAATTATGAAGAAGTGTGGGCACTTATTTGAAAATTACAACAAGATTCCAATATGTCTGATACATTTAGCTGGCAAAATGATTTGTTATGGTACAAAGATCGCTTATACCTCTGTAAGAATTCTTAGCTAAAACAAAATATTCTTATTGAACTGCACACTTCTCCCTTAGGAGGGCACTCAGGATTTTTTAAAACTTACCACAGGGTTAAGAATGATTTTTTTTGGGATTGCCTTAAATCAGATATTCAAAAGTTTGTGGCGGAATGTTTGGTTTGCCAACAAAATAAAGTTGAAACAATTAAGACAACAGGTGTATTACAACCTTTATCCATTCCAAGCCAACATTGGGAGGAGGTTTCAATGGATTTTATCACAGGTTTACCCAAGTCTAAGGGAAAGAGTGTCATCATGGTGGTAGTTGAAAGACTTACCAAGTGTGCACACTTTTATGCATTATCACATCCATTTAAAGCAAGTACATTTTCTATGGCATTTATGGAAACAATTCAAAAGATACATGGAAATCCAAAGCTTATTGTAAGTGACAGAGATCCCATTTTCACTGGAAACTCTTGGACAGAATTATTTTCTTGTTGTAGTACTCAGTTAGCTCATAGCTCATCTTATCATCCTCAATCTGATCGGAAAACTGAGATAGTAAACAAATGTTTGGAAGGATATATTTGCTGCTTTGTATCTGATAAACAAACACAATGGGTCAAATGGTTACGTCTAGCTGAATGGTGGTATAAAACTTCCTTCCATACAACAATAAAAATGACCCCATTTATGGCACTTTATGCGTATCAACCACCATCCATCACATCATATTTAAGAGAAAATTCTAAGGTTCACAATGTGGAACATCACATCGAACATCAACAACAAGTCCTCCAACTCTTAAAGGATAACCTCATGTTGGCACATAATAGAATGAAACAACAGGAAGATCAACATCGCAACGAAAGAAGTTTTGATGTAGGTGATTGGGTATTCCTATAGCTACAACCATATAACCAAATGCCCCTCAACCAAGCTAAGAAGGATAATAAATTATCACCAAAGTATTATGGTCCGTACAAGGTGTTGCAACAGATTGGTACTATGGCATACAAATTGGAGCTTCCTGCAGCTTCTTGATTGAACCCACTTTTCCATGTTTCATGTTTAAAGAAGGTTATAGGTGAAAAACTCCCAGTTCAAACAATATTACCAGAACTTGATGAGGAAGGAAAAATTATATTGGAACCGGAAGCAGTCACAGAAACAAGAACTCGACAGCTACGAAATCGATCAATTTCAGAGTATCTTATCAAGTGGAAAAACTTATCTGCTGAAAATTCCACGTGGGAGGATGAGAATTTTATACAGAAGTATCCAAAACTACTCAAGCATTGAGGACAACACTTTTTTTGAATGAGAGGGACATGTTGGGTCCCTATAATACTAGTGATTACCCCATTACTATTGTAGTTGTACCCCTTACTAATATTGTTGTGCCATTATTGCCCCCATATTGTTATTACTGTGCCCCATAGAATCCCTCTATTGTTATTTTTGTGGCTTTATATTATTATTGTTAGGTCATCTGGGTTATATTGTGACTCGTTAGCCTCCTATATATATAAAGAAGGTCTTGTCATTTGTATCATCCAAGAATTGTTCATTTATGTAATGTAAAGGAGGTTTCCCCCTCGAAGAGGCTGAATTCTAAGGCATTGATCTATCTTTTCTTGAGTTGGTTCATAACACATACCCAGACTTTCACTCCACCACTGAAGAATCCAATACCCACATAGCTCTATTCTCCACCTTCCTTCACTGCAAACTGAGCTCTCTTCCCCCATTAGGCACCCTCATTAACCCTTTCCCACTTGTCCTGCGTCCCATCCCACTCCTGCCGCCATTTCCTCCTTCCTCTTCTCCACTCTAACGTCACCTCGTTGCCTCAAAAATCCCTCAGGCATGTAGGATGCCATTGCATCCCTTTGAATTATTATGAAGGCAGTTGGTGGCTAGCCTATCCAACCTCTCCCCTGTGTTGTCATTTTGGTTGTACTCTCCACTTCCCTCACCTCGATCGGGTGTAAAATTCTCATTTTTTTAATAGTTTATAAATATTTGATAAAAAAATATATATTGATTAAGAAACTTGATCAAGAAGTTAACTCAACTAGCACATATATTGAGCTAAAATAGAAGGAGATATTTTTTGGTTAAAGGTGATTGAAATTTACTATCCTTTTTCTTATATTGCTTCATTAAATTCTAAGTAATTACAAAATAAATTATATATGAATTTTTCTTTTTATTAACCTATGATTATATGAAGATACAATTGTGCATGTATTTTTTTATTTTTAGTTGTTTTGAATTGTTTTATAAGACAATAATAATCCCTATTGAAGGAACCTCTTCCAAAATATCCATATTCGCCACCTCCTCGATTCTTAGGTTAGACAAGATAGCATTAAATTCACTCATTTAATACCCAAGCTATTGCTTACAAGTCACTTTGGATTATGAGGTGTGGTGACATTCATGTTTTTTTTTTTGTGTAAATTATACTACTACTACTATATTATACAAAAAGTGTTACAAAAAGAGTACATCTGCCATGCTAGGATGGCCGCCGCTGAACATTTGAGCGCACTATGACTGAACATGAACCTGAAAAATTGTGGAACAAAGAGACTGTCCACTGACTCCAGACCCGAACACATAACAGACTAGTTACATGCCATATTGCTTTCTATCCCTGCCGAAGCGACATGGAACTTCCATATGTTCCAAACTGAGACACGTAACTGACATGGATCTTCCAAACAAACACATAACAGACACAGAGCTACTCTACCCGAACCCATTACAGACTCAGAGCTTCCATTCATACCCATCCCAGGACACTTAACAGACATAATATACGATGATAAGAATCGTGCATAAACCATCGAACCGCCATTCTGGAATTGAGAGCGCAGCCGCGCAGAGGACTTACTCATCCATGGAGGTGGACGGTTGTTCGTCCACGATTGGGCAGGCGTAGGGATCAGAGGCGCTTGAGTCCGTGTATGGAGGTTCATTGCGTGCTGGCTCGCTTGGTCCCGCCATTGCTCCCGCAGCCACACCCGAGGCCTCTGCAGGCTGCAGTCGAGAGCTTTGGACAGGTGAGGGTGGTCGTGGTGCTGCTGGAACTTCTAGTATGGCTGCGTGCTCATATTTCTCGAGCCGAACTGTGACATAGAAGGTGGCGTTATCCAAAACGCAGGGGAACCGGAACCGAGTGGAAGGGTGAGAGCCATGCGAGCACATCGCTGTGCCTCCCCACCCTCTTCCTCTGCCTCGACCCCGCCGAGCACTTGGTGAGTTAATTTCTTCAGAAGGAGAGCCGAGCGAGGCTAACGACCGTGTAGGAGAAGCACGTCAATGAGCGCCACCTCTTGAGCCACCCTGTCGACAAGCTTGCTGCAATCTCTCGTGCGCCATCCTGATACCTTTCCGCCTGGAGACCAAAAGAGCCCTTCTCCACACGAAAACGACCAGGTGAGTGAATAACCACAAAAATGACAGAGAGGAAAAAACCAGAGCTTACCAACCCAAATTGCTGACCGGAATGAACCAGAGCCACTCTAAGCGTAGGGCTCAAAGCCCAGAAACTTTGAAGCCACCGAGAACGCATAGGTACCAGGGCCGTTTTAAGCATACAAACCAGAAAGCCTGAGAAAACCAGGATGAAGACCAAGGCCTTCTGAACAGAGGGCCAAGGTCTAAAGCCTGGCACACTCAACCATATCAACCTCATCCACGACCTGAGCAAATTGCAAACTGAACCCTGAGACCAGATACAGACCATTCCCACTGTCGCCAACCTTGCACAATGCATCGTTGAGCCGAGGAGGCCGTCTGAAATAGAATTCCGCGTGATCGTTCTCCCATGCGGAGTAATGGCCTCATTTAACCGGGCTGGACGGAGGAGGCGGTTTTGAGGCGCTTCCATCCACATGTCTGAAGTGGGCTGCCACTTGCCTTTTAATGAGGCAGCCCCTTCATTTATGTCCGTTCTAATCACCCGCAGCCAGGGGTTGAAGGTCCTGATTTGCCAGAGAGAGGCAATCCTGTTGAAGTCGAATGTCCTTTGAGTCATTTAGATTACCTGAGTAGGGGGAGCTATTGAGATTCACTCCTTGGTTGGCCAGGCGATCTGCTACCTTGTTGGCGGATCTCTTAACATGCTGGAAGATTTTGCTATTGGGATTCTTGAGCCGGTCCTCCAGTGTTTCGATTCTGCTGAGCAGTCTCCAACTGGAAGCTACTTTGGTGGCAGGTGATCCTGCCTGTATTCGAATGGCTTCATTGATGAGGATCAATGAGTCTCCTTCAGCTACCAACGGATAGTACCCTTGTTGATCGGCTATACAGATGCCCTTCCATAGGCCTTCCAGTTTGCAACATTGTTAGTGTCATTGCCTATGGAGCCAAAGAAAATGTGCTGGATGATTCCTTGATCATTTCTAATAACCCCTCCGTATCCAGCTGGTCCTGGATTTCCTTTTGCTACGCCGTCGAAATTGAGTTTGAAGGCGGAAGATATTGGGGGTGTCCAATGCACAGGGGAGACAAGCTTGGGATATGATGAGGTAGGAGCCGAAGGAGTGCAAGCAATGTGGAGATCCCATAATTTCCAGATGTGTTGCTCTTGAGGCGAGGAGGGCCAGTCTATTTCCTGCCATGTTCTTATCGCCAAAGTTTCTTGAATGCATTGTTTGAAGAGTAGCCAAAGGATGTCAAAAGGGCGCTTTTTATTGTTGAAAACTTTGTTAGTCCTTTCCTTCCATAGGGACCAATATAGGAATCCTGGGATGAGAGACCAAAAAGAGTTCAGCAGCAGACTTTTATACGGCGACTTATGCATGGTTCTCAACAAGTTTGCAATATCGCCCTGACGATGTACTCTTCTCTGGTTGCATCGATCTATTTGATCCCAGAGGTGGGCCGCAAGAGGGCAGGTCTCCACGAGGTGCAGTATGGTTTCCGACTGGAGAGAGCAATTTGGACATATTGAGGGCCCAGTGAATCCCCTTCTCTGTAGATTGTCCCAGGTAAGGATGCGTTTTTTCTCAACAGCCATAAGAAGGTTGAGACCTTGGGCCAGAGTTTGGGCTGCCATATGTTATTCCATAGTGGATCTTTGTCGTTTTGACTTGGAGCATATCACAATATATAAGCCTCTTTCGTTGTGAAGGATCCTTTTGTTGAGTTCCCCCACCTTAGCTTATCCTGCTTGTTTGACGGCTTGATTTTCCTGTGGTTTAATTCTTCCTCAATATCTGCGTGGGTCTCTCCTTGCCATCCCGGTTGCCAAGAGCAAGCTCGCTTCCATTGGTGGTAATCGTTGTTTGTTTGTTGTTGCCAGAATTGGGAGATGCGAACCAGATTGTGGCCGTGCATATAAGTCTGCCAGAGTGGTTTGTGGAACATCATGGCAAGCTTTGGGAGTTGTTGCCACGAATCCTCCCAGAAACGCGCAGAGTTTCCGGAATGAACTTCCCAGAAACTGTACTCCTGGATGAATGCACTGTGAAGCTTAGAAGCATTCCAGATCATGGAGCCAGAGATGCTTGGACTGATTCTAATTAGATCCTCCCATTGACTGCCAGGCACATACTTAGCTTGCCAGAGTTTTGCCCATGGTATTTGAGGTTTGACTAGCCAGTTCCACCATACTTTCGCTCCCATGGTTTGATTACTTTGCATGGGATCCCGCAGGCCTAGTCCTCCTGTTGATTTTAGTTGGCATACTTCTGACCATTTAACAAAGGCCCATTTCTTGTTGAGACCTGTGGATCCCCATAGAATGTTCCGCTGAAGATTTCGAATGGCTTTGAGGACCCACTTGGGATCAGCTAAAATGGAGAAGAGGTAAAGAGGCATAGCCTGGAGCACTGACTTGATCATTACAATGCGACTAGCTATGTTCAACGATCAATAAGTCCAGGAGGAGAATCTAGCTTCCAGCTTGTCTAGGAGCATGCGCCAGGATGCATGCTTGAGAGCAGAGACCATAAGAGGAGCACCCAAGTATTTGGACGGGAGCACTGCAATGGTGAAGCCGAGGATGCGCGCAATATTCCTTTGAATGGAGACAAGGATATTGAAAAAGAAGAGCTGAGATTTAGAGGCATTGGTTGAGGTACCCGAGGCTTCAGAGAACAGCTCAAGCAAGGCCTTGAAGGATTTAGCTTCGGAAGAAGAGGGATGACCAAAGAGCATGGTGTCGTCGACAAACTGTTGATGGGATAAGGGGGAGAGGCCATGAAGCGCTATGCCTTTGATTGCTTGAGAGGAGACAGCATGATGAATAAGGCGGCTGAGCCCTTTCGCCATCAGAACGAATATGAAGGGCGAGAGGGGATCACCTTGCCGAATGCCCCGTGTGGAGCGGAAAGGAAAAGATGGTGAGCCGTTGAGTAGAATAGAGAAGCAGGGAGATGAGATAAGGCTCATGATCCATCTAGTCCAGGTTGCATTAAAGCCAAAGGCTAGCAACATCTTCTGAATATACTCCCAACTGAGCTTGTCA
Source organism: Pinus taeda (assembly GCA_000404065.3). Lineage (NCBI taxonomy): Eukaryota > Viridiplantae > Streptophyta > Pinopsida > Pinales > Pinaceae > Pinus > Pinus taeda. The sequence continues at coordinate 50,269 of APFE031047059.1, read as the reverse complement.
AAGGCTTTAGAGAGATCAAGCTTCATAATCATGCCAGGTTTTTTAAGGATTTTTAGGGAATGGAGAACCTCATTGGAAAGTATGATGCCATCCATGATTTGCCGTCCTTCGACATATCCCATTTGTTCTGGAAGGACGAGAAGCGGCAGGAGAGGTTTGAGCGGGTTTGCCACCACTTTGGAGATTAGTTTACAAATAACATTACAGAGGGCTATGGGCCTGAATTTGTCAGGCGTATTGGCTTCTTCCCCCTTGGGAACCAGAGCAATGAATGTGGAGTTAAGAGAGGGTAGGAGCTAGTGCATGGAACGAGATTCTTCCACTAGTTCCCAGACCTCTGTGTGAATTAGTTCCCAGAAATCATGAAAAAAATTTGCAGTAAAGCCATCAGGTCCAGGAGCCTTACCATCTTTTAACTGCGCCATTGCTTCCTCCACCTCTTGCTTTGTGACTGGTTGCAGCAAATTTTGGTTGTGTTCTTTCGTGATGAGCTTGGGGATGTGCCTAGTAACTTCTTGTATTTCTGTTGTTCTGCTCCTAGTTTGTTCCTTGAGTGCTTCCTGAAAGTAGTCCCTGAGTTCTTTTTCCATATCTTCATGCTTTTCCAATTTCTCCCCTTGGTTATTATTGATGAAGGCAATGTTGTTATGCATTTTCCTTTGAATAGTAGAGCGATGGAAGAATTTTGTATTTTTTTCACCTTCTTTTAGCCATTTTATTCTGGATTTCTGGCGCCAGAGGATTTCCTCTTGTGATCGCCGAGCTTCCAGCGCTGACCATGTGGATTGCTCCTTGTCTGCCAATTCCTCTGTTCTGCCTTCTAGAATGATGGTTTGCTGTATGGTGCTCATATCGTACTCCAACTTTTGCCTGGATTCCGTGATGTTCGCGAATTGAGTTTATTCCACACCTTCAGTATTTGCTTGAGGTGTCGGAGTTTCTGTTGAAATATGAACATCTTTGCGCCTTCTGGGGGGGAGAATGACTTCCATGCCTCTTGGACCACCTCTTTGAAATTGGGATGACTGCCCAGAAGGCTTCATATTTAAATGTTATATTGCTGTGTTTACCAGGTCTTGTCCATTGCAACATGATTGGCCAATGGTCCGATCCCCCCTGAGGAAGGATGGATGCGTGAAAGTCGTCGCCTAGATGTATAGCGTTGTCTGAGAGGAGGAAGTGGTCAAGTCGTGAGGCAATATTGTGAACTCCCCTACGCTTGTTCGTCCATGTGAAGGTGCCATTGGAAGTTTGTATGTCTATTAGCTGGTTACTTCGAATGAAGTCTTTGAAACCGGCGCTGTCATCTTCTAGTTTCATGCGCCCTCCTTTTTTTTCTCCCAGATGAGTGATTAGATTGAAGTCGCCTCTGCTTATCCATAATGGGAATTGTCTGGTTGAGTTCAAATCTGTTAATGCTTCCAGCACATCTAGCTTGTGATGCATATCTTGTGGGAAATAAGTATTGGTGAGGAGCCCATGAATGTCCGTTCCAATAAGATGAAAATTAGCTTGAATGAAGTGGTGAGTAGCGTGAAAGTCTTCGAGCATTAGGATCTGCGGATTCCATGCAATGGATAGCCCGCCCGACACTCCTACTGCGTCCACGAAAACTAATCTACATCTGTTCCAGGCTTTGTGGAGTATCTTTTCAAGCACTGTACTGATACTTTTTGTTTCTTGTAGGAATACCACTGCTGGTTTTTCCAACTGTATCATATTTTTTAACATTCTGTGTTTCAAAGGACTGTTGAGCCCAGGCATGTTCCAGGAGATGAGCTTCATGGGGAACTTTGGGGGTGGGGCTTGTAAAACGTGGTCAACTTCGGAAATCTCCCAGATTCCATAAGTATTTCTCCAAGAATGATGGTTCGTTGCAAATCGGTTTTGCGCCCCCTTTTCTTTGTTTCTTTTTGGATTTTCTTGCCGTCCCATGGACTGCCTGCTTGTATTCCAAGACATTTGCTGTGCTGGGCTTTGGCAAGGACTCCTGCAAGTCTGTCTATTTCCCCTGGGGGGATTGAATTGTATTCTTTTTGCTTGCAAGCCTCTTCAAGTTTGAGTATATCCAGTCCATCTATACTGACCGTTTCTTGATCTTCCTCCATAATAATGGGGATATTGTGAGGATCTTCTGTAACCCCTTCTTGCAAACTGAGGGCTAGCGTTGCATCAAGATCCATGAATGAGGGATGATTGTTCTCTTCTATGGCTGGATTTTTGGCATTCGAGACGTGAGGATCATTGAACACTGTTGAGGAGGAAGGATCCAAAGGGTTTTTTAGATCATTGGATGACGAAAGCGGCAGAGGCATGGCCTGGGATTCATTCGGCTTTGAGACAGAGGGGTCTTGAGGAGAAAGGGCCTGGAATCTGTTTTGGGAGGCGACCTTCTTAGGGCTAGGGGGAGTAACAACTTGTTTTTTAGTATGTCTGCGTCGAGAAGGCACTTTAATGAATCCCTCAGAGTCTTTGCTGGGTGCATTATCAGAAGATTTGGGCTGGGTGGTCAGAGGGCAGTCCCGGAACAGATGACCATGTTCATGGCATTTACGACAGCGGAACGGAATATGTTCATAATCAAGAAGTTGAATTTATTCATAATCATCGTGAAAAAGACTTACCGAGTCTGCAAGGGTCTTCTTTATATGCATCTGGACGCAGTGCCTGGCATATGAGGTGAATCTTTTGTTTTTGGTTTCCTCTGCAACTTTTATGAAGGTGCCAATGCGATTGCCGATGTCCTTCAATGTTTCTTCTCTCCAGTACTCCAAGGGGAGACCATACATGCGGATCCATACTGGAGCGTGACTGAGATCTTCTGTGTCTCGATTGAACCTGGGTTTCCAATCTCGCAGGAAGAGCCAGCTGAGTTGAAGAAGTACAGGCCTCCTTCAAATACTCTGATTTTGTCCTCCAGGCAGGTGAATATAGCAGTGAAGAAGCCTTTAGGGCCTAATAGCAGTGACACATGCCCTTTGGGTTTCCATTTGGAGGCGATTCATCCATATAAAGCTTTTTCCGTTGGCCAGAAGCTGAGAAATTTTCCAATGAGTGCATGATCTTTCATGTATTGGATTTCGCCATTGATTCTATGGCTGGGAAGCTCAACTTTGATTCGTTCTATCGCTTTTGGGATGCAAGTGGCCGATGTCGCCTTTGGCTGTGACGCCCTTGGAGTAGTATTCTCTTCTCCTTCCGTGTCTGGGTGCTGTACTGAAATGTCAGGTTGTTCAAGACTTTGACCTTGTTCTGGAAATGAACCAGGTGGAGGCGAGGAGAACACGGGCGTGCCGCCATTCCTTTGCTGTTCATTTGAAGGAGGGGGGGCATGAGATCCTGCCCCTCCCTTCCGAGAGGACATGACGTGGTGTCCAATATATGCCATAACCGTTACTGCGTGCGATTCAAAGTAGAATGACGCTGTGAGAAAGTCTGATAGCGCAGAGGCGCAGGACTGCGCATTGGCAGCAGGGTGCAGAGCGCAGAGGCTAGGGTTTTTAGTTTCTTGCCTTTCAATATCTAATGTTATACTATTTCAAAAAAAAAAAAAAATGAAAAAAAAATCATGGTGACATTCATGTTGACTTAAATGTTTTTGGTGAACTAGATTATGACTTTAAATTTTACATTTGATTATCTTTTCTCTCATGATTGCAATCTCTAAGAAATAATCTATCATTATTAGTGGCCGCAATTATGACATGTGGGTACAATATATGGAAATCATAATAAATATGAAAGTTATCTGTTATTTTACTAAAACATTTGCTCCAATCCCTAAGAATGAACACAAAAGGTAAAATTTTAGTGAGAAAAACATTGTAGTTCTTAGATTAATGAAAAACTATATATATATCAAGCTTTGGTTAGATATAAGTGAGATATATTATCTATATTATGTCTTGAGTAAGTTGAAGATGTTTTTTAAGATGAGAAAAAGAATTAGTTTATATGGGAAAGGAGGTTTCCATTTCTCTTAATCCTCTCTCCACTCATAAGATTGAAATATATTTTTCATTTTTCAAAGAAATGGAATCGAGATTTGATGATTCTAGAAACAATTTTGAAAGGTGTATTGTTAAGTTATCAAACAGACCTAGATCAATTATTGAACATGTGGTGATGTTGTCTATTCAATACTTTGTACAACTTGTGTTTTGAAAAAAAGAAGGTGTTAGGTATTATTCCTTTGTTTTCTTATCATGATAAATGGCCTTTATGAACTTAATGAGATCATGTAGTGAAAGCGATTAATAATATCATTAAATTTATAAATAATAATCTCTCGAGTTATAACCTAATTGTCATAATCTAGGTTTTAAGATATAAAATGAAATAAAGTAGGAAGAAAAATAAAGTAATGACATTCTATATATCTTAGATAAGAGTTATAAGAATTAAGTAGGCATAAATGTCTTTTAAACACAAATTATCAGGGAATAGACCATATAGACAGTTAAGTGTAGCTTCTAAAAATCGTTAAAAATCTAAGAAATCAAGAGAAATATATAAGTTGATAGTAATTTTTTTAACTTTTTAACCATGTAAACAATAAACATACATAAACCATATAAATAAGATTATTTTTCAAATTTGTATTGTCTATAGATAATTAAGAAAATATAGAAGAAAAGAATAGTATAAAAGCAACATAAATTTTCTTATCTATAAATGCAATAAATAATTTAACTATTTTTTTTCTCTTATTAACTTGTGTGTTTCATTACTATGGTTTCCCCACTAATGAACTTAGAAAGATTTAGGTCAAATTCTACTATGGGCCCACTATTTCTGTAAACCATGGCATTTTTTGTTGTTAAACCTACATAAACACTTTTGAGTTCTATTGTAAGCTACCTCACACTAAGCAACTGGGGAAAAGTGGCCAAAGATAAAAGAATAAAGTTGAGATCAACTCCAACTCATCCATGACAATTTTTAGCTATTAGCTATTGATTTGTTACTTTTGCCATAAAGCGCAAGATTCCATGAGAGATATTGTAAAATTTATATGTTGGAAAATTTGTTTAGAAGAGGAAATTACTACAGGTGATTTTATGCCCTCTAGATCTTGTAATAAATCTACATTTGTTATGCTTTATGTTTTTGACATCATGGAGGGAATAGATAATTTTGTGCTCGAATATATTTTGCTGAAGTTGTGTTATTATGCAAGGTGAGTAGGAAAGCTAAATGAAATGATATATCGCAGAAATACTTATATTGAACAGTAACATTGATAAGCAGTCATAGGGATAACCTTGATGTTGATGGTATTGTAAGGCATTTAAATAGTTATTGTATATAAATTGAAATGACGTAACGTTTGGTGCATTGCATGATTCTTATACCACAAACCCAAGAGTTTCTAGTGAAAAGTTGTAAATCTTAGCCCTAGGATGGTTCGAATTTGTTGTATGATAGAAGGAGATATATTATAGAATGATGTATCAAACCATACAGTAGTAATTGTATTTTTATGCTACCTTGATGTTGTGGGAAATGTTGAATATTTTATTGCAAACAGAGTGTGTGAAGTAATCACAAGATCTGAGATGGTTTCTACTAATTAATAGTTAACGTGACATCTAACGTGTTGATGAATCGTCATAAAGAACTTTCTGAGTGCAAAAGGAATGAGAACAGCATATACATAAAAACTAATATTATAATTACTTCCATTAATGAGTCTATAAATTTAGAGATATTGTTTGGTCAGAGACTTATAAGGAATGAAAACAGCACATACATCAAAATTAATATTATAATTACTTCCTCTAATGAGTGTAGAAATTTATAGATATTCTTTGGAATCAAAACTAATATTATAATTACTTCCAATAATGAGTCTAGAAATTTAGAGATATTTTTTGGTTAGGGACTTATGGAATTAACATGTTGATGAACCATCATAGAGATCATTTTGAGTTTATAACCCTTTTAGATGATGATGCAAACATATCTCTTGGTGAGTTTTCTTCATATTGTTCTTCAACTTCAATCTCTCTGAGAGAGACTAATCTTCTAAAACTATCCATTTTATAGAGTTATAGATTTTGAGTACTTATCGTAATGAACCAGACATTGCTGGATCTGATACCTATTTGCTACAGGGGCTTCAGACACGAAGCTTACTATTGTTGAGTCTCGTCTCTGTGATCAATACACGAACCTTTACATGAGTGTTTTGATAGGATTATGCACGAGCATGAAAGTAAATAAATCATTGCGAAAATTGTCAAAACTACCAGATAGTAAATCCACAAGTAGTAAATATGGACTATCTATAAATGATCCCATATTAAGAAAAAGAAAAGACAAAAAGAAGGCTAAAAAAGTAAGAATACAAGGGCCAAAGAATATCCACAAAAGCAAAGAAAAGGAACTAGGAAAGGGTACTATAATTATGTCCCAAAACACACTTTTATGAACCTAAGGATATTCATCTACAAACACAGAAAAATGATCAGTGGAATAAAATCACTTGTTAGCTCTTTGGCCAACCAAGACACTTCAAATCACTACCCCTTGGCAGATGAATGTAAGAAAAACATAGGGAAGAAATCTTTCGAAGCAACAAAGAAGAAAAAATAAATAAATATTGAAAGCATGGTGTCAATCATGTGTTATAAATGCGGTTCTAAAAACCACAAGTCTGAAAATTGCCCCAACCTCTCACATAGAGAAAAAAATACAAGAACAACAAATCTGCTTAACTTCAGAAAAATTTCAATATTATTCCTCAGAATCCTCTGATGAAGAATTGAATATGCACATGAATGAATGAAACTGTAATAACTCAGAAAGCTGCCAATATGAATCAAGCACTAAATTAGAAAGTCCGCCTGATGAAGACTTTGTCTCTAAGCCAAAAGAAAAGATTCACATGGCACAGAGCATAGATGATTGCGAGGAAAATTTATTTGTTGAAATCAAAACATTAGAAGAAGGAGAAATGAAAAAAAAGTTACTTAGAACATTTTTGAGTACCATGCACAAAAACTAGGGAAGTAGTAGTAAAACTGCTTCAAAAAAAGAATCCAAGGCATTATTCATTTATGCCTCTTTTGAAAGAAATATAAGAGCCTTCCAAAGAAGCCAACAACAATCTAAGGCTAGATCCTTAACACTGGGAGAAGTCAGCCAACAAATTCATCATCTTAAGAAAGCAATTTCCTCCCTAAAAACAAAGATCTCTAAGCTAGAAAAAGGAAAGGTGACTCGAGAAGAAAATGATGAATATTCTACCAACCCAAATGTTGAAACCTTTGAAGGAAAAATGGATGGCTTTATGGATTTCAGAAATATGAAAGTCATGACCATCCAATATCAACAACATCATGTTATGTTGGATATGTGAATAAATGGTAAAATGTTTTCCCTAAAAACACTTAATGTGTGAGGAGCTGATGTCAATATACTAAATTCAAAGATAATACCTGCAAAATATTGGGTAAGGTCCTTTAGACAGGTAATTGGGTTAGGGAACAAATATTTATTGTATGAAGTTCCTTAGGCTTCTATATGCTTCAAAGAACATTGTATAAAACTAAAATTTGTTGTTGTTGACATTCCTGTTGATTGCATCTTAGGAAATTTATTTTTGGTTGCTGTGGAGCCACATGGATCAGCTATATTGAAAAATGGAAAGGTTGGCTACTTTGTTCTATACCAACCTCAAATGGTAAGTTTTAAACAATAAATCTAACTTTTATTTCTACTCTGAGGGTATCCACTATGGTACACGTAATGCAGAAAATTGAGAAAGCCAAAAATAAACTGGAATATCTCAAAGAGCTAGAGACTACCATGAAAATACGAGACTATCCTCAGACTCCTACAATCAAGCAAAGGATCTCAAGGTTAAGATCACATATATAAAAATAATGTTGTACCGAAAAACCAAATGCCTTCTGGCATAGGAAACAACATTATGTCGAATTACTGTATAAGGAAGAATATGAAGGAAAACCTTTGAAGAGTAGAGCAATTCCCATGAACAAGGAATACATAGATCTTTGTCAAAAAGAAATAGCAAGCCTGTTAGAAAGAAGACTAATTAGAGAATACAACATTCCTTTAAACTGATATGGATTCTACGACAATAAACATTCATAACAGTTAAGTGGAGTTCCAAGATTAGTCATAAACTATAGGCCTTTGAATATTGTTGTTTCAGATGATACTTACCATATTCCCCATAAAGGGAATCTGCTAGCAAGGATTGCAGGGGCTAAAGTATTTTCCGAATTTGATATGAAATCATGTTTTTGGCAAGTGGAAATCCGAGAATCCGATAAATTTAAAATAGCTTTCAGTCCCTCAACATGACACTATGAATCGAATGTGATGCCTTTTGGGATACAACATGCTCCCTCCAAATTCCAAAAGGTCATGGACACGACTTTTAAACCATATTTTGATTAGTTATTGGTATATATTGATGATGTGCTTATATTCTCCAAAAATGTCCATGAACACTTCAAGCATGTTTAGAAATTTGTACAACTGGTCAAAAATAATGGGTTGGTCCTGAGCTAGAAAAATATTGAACTTTTTCAGACATGTATCAAATTATTAGGCCACACAATTAAAGATTGGTAGATCACACCGCAAAAGCATGCTCTAGAATTTGCTGATAAATTTCTAGATGTTGTCACTGACAAAACTCAGTTGTAGAGATTTTTAGGATGCTTGAACTATGTGACTAGTTTTTATAAGGATTGTGTCGAAGACAGAATATTACTTAATCAAAGGTTTCAAAAACATCCAAAACCATGGTCTCAGGCACACACAGAGGCCATCAAAAGAATAAAAAATAAGGTAGAGACTCTAACTATTATTCATATTGTTGATGAATATTGTTTCAATTTTTTTGAAACAAATGCCAATGACATGGGGTGGGGAGGAATTCTAAAGCAGAAGAAGGAAGAAGAAGAACAAGTTTTCCACTTCGTCGCAGGAACCTAGAGCCCATCTGAAAAAAAAAAAAACTACTCTATTATAAAAAATGAAGTCAAAGCAACATGGAACTGTAATGACAAATTTGATGTCCACCTAATCCATAAAACGTATCTTTTAAGGCTTGTTGCCTCTGCACTAAAAAAGGTGCTCAACAAAGACATAAAGAAACCTGGAGAAGCTAAGTTTGAAAGGTGGGAGGCTCTATTTCGAAATTTTTACTTTCAAGTTGAACACATTAAAGGAGAAAAGAATTGTTTACCTGAATTTTTGAGTAGAGAATACTTTAGTCAGAAAAATAATGTCATGTTAATAGTAGTAGAATGAGATCCTTCCCAGCATTCTTGATACACGGATTTGGGAAGAATATTGTACAAGGTGAAAACCTACATGGCAGCTAAGAAATACAAAGATAATAGATGTAAACCTACAATCTCATGTAGATATACAACATCTAATACGAAAAAAAAAGATCTAGCCCAAAGATAGCAAGTGGATACATGACATGGTGTATCAACAGAATATGTTAGCCTCTCATTTGACCAATGAATCCCTAAGCAAGGATTTTCAAGATATCAATGTAATCTCGACAAAATCACGTAGTCAAAAAAGGGTCTTCAATACGTTTTTTGCTATCAATCGTACCACATGGCCAAAATGGTATGATATGTTTGGAATGTGGCCACAAGGTGACATAGCCATTCTCTTCCCAAATACTATTTATAATTTCTCAGACTACAAGAAAATATGGTGGGATATTATGAATGTAGATGGGAAGGATGCAACTCATTATACCAGAGTGAAATTTGGAACTACATGGACTACACAAAGATAGATATAGTGTGAATGTTTTCAAAAATGGTGGGGTGATTTTGGTATTAACAAAATATCTATGGACCCTCTCTTCTTCCGAAATTATTTCCAAATAGAATGTAATTATTGTGGATTTGTAACTGAGTGTTGGCACACTCGTAAAAATATGGGGGATTTAAAAAACTACCTAGATAGTAGAATTATTTATTACTTTATGACAAGATACCACGAATGATTAGTCATGACCAAGATAAAACACCAAATTGTTCTAAGAAATCCAATGATTATACGATATTTGAAGATAATATTTCCATGCACTACACCCTTGGGAGACTAATAAAGGTTTTCGTGGGCTTATCCTAAAAGGCGTACACTATATAATAATGATTTCTAGTCATAGGATTGCACGTGAGTAGTTTTATTGTGGGATTTACTATTTAAAAGTCTCCACTGTAAATATCTTATCTTATACAGTTTAAAGTAATCAACAATGTAAATTTTTATGTGGGATTTGTTCAAGTCATCCACTGTGTAAACCTGTACCAAGATCATTTCCAGTCACAAAACTCGGAGCACTTCTCTGACGTTTGGTTGGATTTGACCCACATCTCCATGACTGATGGAGAATGGTACTCAATATGTCTACTAGATTGTCGAATGCTTGTTTTCTCAATCTCATATATAAGGAGAGAGCTAGGCTCATTTAAGGAATTTAGAGTAGAGCGTGAGTTTGAGTTTTGGTGTTTTTTCTTAGTCTGAGAAGAAAGTTCTTTCTTTCATGTCCTTAGAGTTCGGATTTGAGAAGCTTGCGCATAAGAGTGAGAGCTCTGGTGAGAACCTAAAGTGGCTAGACTCTTAGGATTGGAGTTTGTCAAGTGTGGTTTAGAGATTAAAGTTCTGAGACAGAGTTTGTGAAATGCTAAGAACCCTTCAGATAGCTTCTTTCTTGTCAAGTCGCAACATCGAATAAAATTTTAATCAGTGTATGCCTGGGAAAGAGCTATAAAATCTCCCTAAAAAATTTATAAGCAAAATATTCATAATAATATGAGTATCCATTTCTAAGTTGAACTTTCAGCTGAGTACTTTCCTATTTTCTTCCTATGTTATATTGTATATTGAGGTAGTATTTGTGAGACAAGAGGTTCACTTGAGATTCCCTGGAGGTTCGTTGAGGTTTGAGGAAAACCAGTCCTTTAAAGGCAGGAGGTTGTGTGAAAGATGCTAGAGTGTGAAATATCGTAACTTCATGTATGGGTTCATGTAATGGTTCGTGTATTGATCACAAAGAAGAGACTCAACAATAGCAATCTTCGCATTTGAAGCCCCTGCAGCAAATTGGTATCAGAGTCAATAATGTTTAGTTCATTGCGGTTAGTACTCAAAATATCTGTCTATAAAATGGACAGTTCTACAAGATCAGTCTCTTTCAGTGAGATTGAAGCTGAAGAACAAGCTGAGGAAAACCCATTAAGGGATATTTTTGCATCATCATCTAAAACAGTTATGAATTTTGCAGAACTTGAATATTTAGAGAGTGAACCTTCACCTAAGTGGTGTTTCCCTAGTATCTCCTCTACATAAGTATATGATGATCTATCTATGTTCTATCTTAAAGTTGTACCTAAAATATATATCAAAGAGAGTATTAGTCAGATACTAGAAAACTTTGATTCTGTACAAACAATTTCTCTGCTTGATACTAAAAAACTTCAGAATGAGGCCAAGCAATTAGGAACCAAATATCTACAGTTGGGATGTATAATAATAGAGATCAGTCCCCTAGTACATAGAGGGCTGAATACTTTTCTTCATTCTATAGTTAGAGATTTTACAGATAATAAGTATTCATATTCATTAATAGGAGGGATGGTTGCTCCATTATCAAACGAACCAGTCTTCTTTCATTGTTATCCAAAAAATTTCATCTATACCTTTGACAAACATACCAAAGATATTTTGCAACTCCAGATCCACACAATGGGGTTTGATATGAAGAAGAAAAGATATAATATAGCCATCCAAACTTGTGGTTTTTTTAGACATAACAATACCCTCTATCCCACTATCATCCATGCTCCCAATAAAGAATAAAAATCGAGTGTGCTTATTCTAATAGATGCCCAAAACCAAAAGTTAGAACACCAAATTATCAAATGGGAAGACTTAAGTTTCCCGGAACATTGGGTTGTAGATAATCCAAAACCCCCTACAATGCAAAAAATCCCTTCTACTAATATAAGAGAAGGACCATCATCTGCAACAATGTCTTTTCCTACAATATCTACCATAGATCGTAGAAGAATTGATTTAGCCTGCAAAGCTTCATCTATATATATAGATCCAAAATATATTGATACTACTTGCTCTCATCCACCATCTATAAATTGCCATCATATGGATTTATTTGAATATGTCCTAATTGTAAACTTCACCTCTCTGGAAGTTATGTGTCCAAACTACAATAAGAAATTAAATCTTTGTAGTCTTGCTGACTATGTTATACATCAGAATCATCAATGCAGAATGGGAGAATCCCCACGGACAACTTCTATAACTCCCTATCCTAATCTGAAATGTTCTGATATTCCATTCCCATAATATTCTGATCATGTGATGATGATTCATGGACTTCCTTCCTTGGAGAATGAGAATCCCCACCTTAAATAAACATTCAACAAAATGTGTCCCTCTAGTATTCCTCGATAAGGTCTAGGATATCTAAAACAACTAGATGACCTAATCCCTCACTCCAGATTGAACAATTTTGTGCCTCCTAATTGTAAGAAGCATTCAAAACAAGAAATGCATAAATTATTCTCAGTTATGGGAGGATTTGAAAAGCATATGATTGATAATTAGTGTATAAGCTATATGGTAAATTGGGATCTATATACCCATCTTGAGGTTGAAATTTTTGACCTTAATACTCCATATCCTGAAAATATCAGACTATCATATGAATGGAAGAAATACATTAAAAAGGAAAACATTTGGTTATCCTTTTATGAATGGAAAGAAAAATTGGAAAGCATAGATGTACATATGGTAGATGCTTAATCATCTTCAGCAAATCATGCGTGGACTACTATGTATGGTAGCAATTTTGAAACTCCTACCACTTTTTGTCCTTACAAAGTAGTAATGTTTGGAGAAGCACAAAACAGTGCCAAAGTTGTTTCGTTGGTATTAAAGGATGATAATTCTATTGAAATTAATGGTAGGCTACACAAAGCCAGTGAAGAGATAAACTAAACCAACACAACAGTAAAAGGGTTGGAAATGAGTTGTGCAAAGACTACAAAAGTAAAAGAAAATTTTGATAGGCTACAAGTTTATGTAAATAGAATCAACATAATCTTCAATGATGTAAATTACTCTACTACATTGTTAAAATTCTTTGTCAAGTGATCTTGAACAAGAATTGAATATGTTGAAAAGAAAATGGATATAGGGAAACAATCTACTCAACAATCCATTGAAGAATTATCAAAAAAAATTGACAGATTGCATATAGCCTCCAAAAAAAAACCTATTCCTATTTCTTCTCTATTCAAGAGAACTATAAATATCAAGAATCCTATCAAACCTATTGAAAAATTGCCTTTTGTTATCCCAAAAGAAACAACAGAAGAAAAATCTGAGCCCATAACTCTTTCTTCTCTGTTCAAAGAAATAGAACAGCTTGGAAGCTTAGAATCCCATCTACTCCCCATCAATGAGCCTCTCAAAAGCCTGTATACCATGAACCCTACACCAGATCTGATTCGAAAAGGGAAACTCCTTGAAACACGGAGTTTCCATCTTGAATCGCATAGAGAGTGGAATATTGACAATTTGAGTATTGCTCAAATAGGGAAAATGATAGATCTAATGTTTACTCAATATAAGCTTATGTGCCTTAAAGAGAAGAATGAAATAGAAGCTTGTAAATATATCATTCATGTTTTACTAGAACCTTATTAATATGGTGAGAACCACAGTCATCACCAGCGTTGGTAATAAAAATGGAAAAAAAAATATTGAAGGATGAAGGGGGAGATATCATCAATAATGTTGATGGTGACCCACAAAGCAACAGGATTTCTGCATTAACCTCATTCATTATAGAACATTAGTGTGGAGAAGAAATTGAAATTTCAAATAAGCATGAAATGATTCTCATGAATATTAAATGCAACAAAGATTCCCATTATGAATACTTTCATAGGGGCTGAATTCAAAGAATATATGAGGTCAAAGATAGTAAAAGCATCTTATGGAAACAAGTCTACTTAGTAGCTCTTCCTTCAATTTTTTTTTATTATCTCAGACAACAAGATCTTTTTCAAATGCCTTTTGAATCCCTCACTTGGGGAGAAATACACAGTATGATAACTAGAGTTTTGCTAAGATTATGCACGAGCATGAAAGTAAAGAAATCGGTACAAAAATTGTCAATACTACGAGATAGTAAATCCATCTGGTTATGATACTGTATATTTCTCCCCAAGTGAAGGATTCAAAAGGCATTTGAAAAAGATCTTGTTGTCTGAGATAATCAACAAATTTTGAAGCAAGAGCTGCTAAGCAGACTTGTTTCCATAAGATGTTCTTACTATCTTTAACGTCATATATTCTTTGAATCCATTCTCTATGAAAGTATTCATAATGGGAAATTTTGTTGCATGTAATGTTCATGAGAATCATTTCATGGTTATTTTCTATTTCAATTTCTCCTCCACATCTATGTTCTAGAATGAGGTTGATGCCCCAATCATGTTGCTTTGTTGGTCCCCATCAACATTATGGATGATATCTCCCCCTTCATCCTTCAAGATTTTGTTTTCCATTTTTATTTCCAATGCTAGTGATTTCTCTGTTTCCCACCATCTTAATAACGTTCCAGTAAAACATTGAATGATAGATTTACAAGCTTCTATTTGATTCTTCGCTTTAAGGCACATAACCTTATATTCATTAAACATTAGGTATATGATGCAGGAAAACCTTGCTTTCACCCACAGTATGCATATTGAAATGCATAAACCATTTTGTTGAGGAATTATTATGACCTATCGTGTCAAATCTTCATTGGATAATCGTTAAGGCCCTTTTATTAAAACTCGATGGAATGATTTTTCAAACTAACCACAGATCAACCCTTAATCAATCCTTTCATCATCATAACTTAATGACTCTTGTAATCCCTTTTCTTTTAATCTTTAATATCAGCGGTCTTTATACATCCACTATCATTAAGATTTAATTAAACCTTCATTAATCTTAATGCCCGCATATATAACTAAATTCCATGAAACTTTATTAACTTTGGGTTATACACAGGCTTAACCCATAATTCAGCTATTGGTGCTTAAATGCTATTATAAACCTTTTATAGTAGAATCCACATAAACCATGTGTAAACATACCATTTCATTTTCCTTCATTACTTAGCACATTTCTCAAGGATTCGTTAGCCGTAATCACAATAGAAATTCTCATCAGTCACACTAACACATGGCTTCCTCCATCGCATCCGATATGCAATAACACATCAGATTCCAAACTACAATAAACTTGAGTCCATTACCTTCTCAAGTCTTCTCTATATCACATATCGCAAATCCTCTCACCCAATCAATACCACTCATCGTAATGTCGCATATCGCAAGAGTTAAGGGTCATGACATATCTACTAGGGAATACTTGTGATGCGATCAAATCTTTGATCACATCGGAAATCGCAATTGCCCATCGCATTTCACATGTTGCAAGACTTAAGGCCCAAGGTTATGTCCTCCCTTTGGAATATTGCAATGTGAAATTAAACAACAATCCTCAACCATTGATCTATGCGCCCAATCTAGTGGTTAACAATAAGGTCAGATTTCACAATTACAACTCACTTGCAATTGGGGTCTAGCCACTACTATAATATGTTGTGATGCGACACAACTTCCTCCCTTCGTTGCGACTTAATCCTAGCCATTGATCTTCCTGATCCGATGGCTCTTGTACACTAACACTTCACTTCATTGTTCATCTCTTTATTTAGGTTATACGCCATTATTCAATGGTTCACTGTGGTTTTAGTTACTTCAATGGTTCTTGTCCTTCCACTATTCCGCTACGCGACTCCTCCTTAGCTTTACTCTATGTCTTTCTTTGATCAAGATCGCTCCAAACCAATACATGGGTACTTCAAATGGATTCAACAATCCATTACATTCCTCTGTGTATTCACCTGGACTCTGCCTGCACACATATGTTATACAAAATACTCTGGTTCATACATAACTTATCCTTCAATACTTGAATTGCAAACTTATATAGTTTTAGCATTAATCTGTGTATATATAAACAAACATTTACACAATTTCCCTCTTAGGCCTGATATCCTAACGTCAACGACCTCTGTTTACAACATGCCCGTAGGCTTACAATCACACTCTAATTGGCTAACCTATCCAACCTGTCATTGTTTATGCCTTTTTGTCTTGCATTTACACAAAGGATTCTAAAACCAATTCCTAGTTTAGATCCATAAGCTTCTCAACAATATCCTAAAATCTCTTCCTCATCCCTAGGGGTTCTCTCAAATCCATAAAATCATGAAATAGCTCCTAATATGAGTTTCATAATTAATTTTCAAATTCCTCAGTTCTCTCAACTATCCTAAATCTCTCATATTCTCCTATATTCGAGAATATTTACAAATATGCCTCACTATATTGAATTAAATCTTGTTATAGCTTCCCTCATTAAAATCACTCAAAACTTTCAATAATTACATTAATTCAATACTTAGGAAACCAACTTCCCTGAAACACGAGGCCACTTATGTCTACTAATGATAATGTTGAGCTGAATGCTCCTACATCAGTATATCATTTTCCTTATATGAGCAATACTCAAATTGTCAATATTCCACTCTTTGTTTGATTTAGGATGGAAATTGCGTGTTTCACGGAGTTTCCCTTTTCCACTGAGATCTGGTGTAGGGTAGCTGGTATAATGGCTTTGGAGAGGCTCATAGGTGGGGAACAAATTGGATTCTGAGCTTTCACGTTGATCTGCTTCTTTTAAGAGAGAAGAAAGAATTATGGGCTCATATTTTTCTTCCGCCATTTCTTTGGGAGAAGAAAAGGAAATTTATCAATAGGTTTGATTTGATGTTGGATATTTACAGTTCTCTTAAACAAAGAAGAAACATGAATAGGCTTGTCTTTCGAGGCTATATGCAATTCGTCAAATTTTTCAAATAATTCTTCAATGGATTCTTAAGTAGATTGTTTCCCTATATCCATTTTATTTTTCAACATATTCAATTCTTGTTAAAGATTATTTGAAAAAGTCTCTTAACACTGTAGTAGAGTGATTTACATCATTCAAAGTTTTGTTGATGCTATTTACAAAAACTTGTAGGCTATCAAAATTTTCTTTTACTTCTGTAGTCTTTGCACAACTCATTTCCAACCCTTTTACTGCTGTGTTGGTCCAGTTTATCTTCTCACTGGATTTTTGTATCCTAACCTCAATGCCAATATCATTATCATCCTTTAATACCAAGGGAATGGCTTTAGCACTGTTTTGTGCTTCTCCTAATAGAATTCATTTGTAAGGAGAAAAAGTTGTAGGAGTTTCAATTTTGCTACCATATATAGCAGTCCAGGCATGTTTTGCTAAAGATGATTTAGCATCTGCCATATGTACATCTATTCTTTCCGATTTCCTTTTCAATTCATAAAAGGATAACCAATTTTTTTCCTTTTTCATGTATGTCTT
>APFE031047059.1:0-18371 GCA_000404065.3 Pinus taeda | reverse complement strand
TAAAAGAAAACTATATATGAATTAGCCATATTTATATTTAAAAAGCATGTAACAATATTTTTAATCATGGAAATTCACCCAATTAGAATTCCTAACTAGTAAATAGGTTTTTCAACTCAATAAAGTGGCTTATCAATACCACATGCTCAAAAATCTATAAGTAATTTCATAGGAGACTTGCTTACATGAATTTTTTCTTAATTAATTAATTTAATTGAAACAAAGCGTGTAACTTCTTTCAAGTTTAATATCAACTTTTAACATGTCACTACTACTAAAAATATCCTAGGATATTTTGTGAGGTAAAATTTCTATGATACACATAATAATTATTGTAAATAGAATTAAAATTCTAGAATCCCTATTCCAAAATATACATGTCATCTACATCACTAAAACTTTATAAATACAAATCTTCAATTTGTGTTTATGTGTGTGTGTGTGTTTGTCTTTCATATTTTATCACTTAAATCTTATAAATTCATTTATAATGTAGTACTTCACCTTGTTGATAGTTTTCAGAGGTTTTATAGAAAACATATAATGAATATTAAGCATAATAGCCACGAGGGATGAAATCTCTAAATGTTTCAGCCTAATTATTTCAAATGTAATCGTGTAAAAGAGGTTTAAACCTCTAGTGATTTGAGCCCTCTACGATATTGACAGATCCTATGTTAAGAGAGATCTATGTTGGTTCATTGTATATATGCTAATTTGATTTTAAGAATGGAAGGAATTACAATATCCTTCATTTTGAGCAACATAACAATATAATGTTTTAGGCATAAGAAAATTGAATATTCTATTGCTTTAGTAGTGTATACATATTTTACTTTTGAAATATTCTACTCAACATGCACAATGGAAAATTTTATTTATGACCTACATTTTCCACAATATTAGTATATTATTAAATACATGTATCACTTATATTGGGAAACAAAAAGCATATATACATCGAATATGAGCTCTTGGATTTTCACAATTATATTAAGTTAGGGGATGAATTAATATAATAATAATGTTTACATATTTAAATCTAGTAAAATATTTAAAAAAAAAAATGAATATCATAAAATAGACAAGTAACATAAGAGATATGTTGAAATCCTTATGAGGCAACACAAAAAAACTATTTAGAGAAAATATAATGTAGGCACCAAACTATTATTACATCAATTTGTAGGCATCAATTTATATGTGATTACCAATCCATCCTTTTGCTTTGGAAACACCAGCCTACTGGAGCCACCAATCCACATTCCTTTTAAGGTACGAACCTATAGGAGACAAGAATCCCTTATGTTTCTTGGTAGACACCAACTTATTTGACGCTAATGTTATCTGCAGTTTGTAGGAAAATTCTATAGGAGACAAATCCCCTCAACTATATAATTCATAATTTGACTATCTTTGGTTCAATGATCTTCCTTAGTCTCCAATAGCTACCTCATAAGCAAAATATTTTTTTACTTCGCTCCCTCCACTATGCACACTTCTCTTTGTTGCTCACCACTCTCAAACTTCACTTTAGACCTTAATCCCTTCCCATAATCCCAGACTTCTTTGTTGATCATTATCACTATTATCATCACTCTTGGACTTCATAGTAGATCATTCTCACTATTCCTATTGTTCTAAAAACTCCTATCATGATACTAATTGTGGTGCACATGTTCACATCCCCACACTACCTTTCACGATCATAAAATTTATGCTTTGAGCTAAATAAGTTTAAATATGTTTCCTTTTATTGAAACTCATTCAATAAATTGTTGTGAAAATTATCTCCATGTTACATAGAGATCCATGTTGGCACAACCAAATTGAAATTTACCTAAAATCTGAGAAATGTTTGCGAAGATTTAACACTAAGCAACCTCAAAGAACCAAAATTACTTTGGAGCTTTGATGGGAGGATAAATTTGTTAAAAATGTGAAATATTTATGATGAATGGGATCATCATTCGATATATATTTGGCTATATTGTTTTAAGAACATAGTTTTTAATGTCAACGAGTGCCTATAGCCATGCATTGTGACCAAGATATTAGGTGTTAGGGAATTGGAAACACTTAACATGATTTCCTAGAAATGACTCTAATATTCTATGGGCTTATGGGAATTAATCCCTCATGTAATACAATGTAATGCATGTCAAAAACTTAGGACCAAACCAAGTGACTACATACCTATGTTATGCCATGATTAGGTGTTCAATTTCAAAATTCCACCCAAAAATTTTGAGACTTTTAGGGTCTTATAACATGAACATTTTTGTCACTTGTTGATGATTTATTTCTCATATCAATATTTCCAAATCAATAACTTGAGTTAAAAAATTAATAAATAGAAAAACCCACTCCAATATTCTATGTCTCCAGGGCCTACTTTTCCTACCACATCATACCTCCAAAATCCAGTCATAATCTCACACCTGGCCTAACGTATCATAACCTCTAGCTTGTGGATCTACTACGACGTTCCATACCTCACTTTCTTCTGCATCATTTCCATATCCAAAAATGCCACAATTGGTTGAAATGTAGCCTCTAAGTAATATGAATTGCTCCACCTAGCATGCCACATCACTGATCTACGACCTATCATGCCATGCCACTATTATACCCATGTCTAGATGGCATATCTTAGGCATCCTAGTATGAGGAAAATATTATAACTTTTGCATACTTGATGTTCTAGGGGACAACACTTATATCTCATCGACATTAAATATTAAGAACAATCTGAACAAAGGCCTGAAAATGGGCCAACCTCATTGGGTATAGGAAAACTTTATTGCTATTTACACATACAATGCTCTACTACCCAAAGCATATTAGCCCTTTCGAAGTAAATTTTAAGAACTTTGAGACTAAAATATTGACCACGAGCTTAATCATATAGGGTATCGATGAAAAGAGTTAGTGGTTATATTGAAACAAATCTAAAGTTCAATCATCTAGTTGATAGAACAACATATGACAATAGGCTTTCTTTCCATCAAGTAATGGTAGACTTGTCACATTTGGCCCCACTCATGCCACATCAGCTAAATTGCTTTCATATTTCGTCACGAAATTACGTAGCTGGTCTATGGTGGCCATGAAAGGAGGGGAGAGGGGAGGTAATCCTTTCACCGAAAGTCAATTTCTTCATTGGTTTTATTACCTAACATTATTTAAGATGTCACCCTACAGTTAGTATTCAAGTAGGTGAGGACACCCCAAAATGAATATTGTTCATCAAAAATCTAATATGTTTTAATGCACTGATCGATCTTCATTAATTTTTGTATTTGTGTGTTTATTCTCCCTTATGGATCCAACTAAACTTCCATAATATTAACATCATTGACAGTACACATTATACACTTAATTTGCAATTGACTGATGCAATCTATTCCATACTAAGTAATTTGTACTCTCACCTTGCACTAAAACAAATGACCACATATTTTCCAACAATCTCCCCATTTTTCATTGATGGAAACATGTTTAATTTTTGTTTTACTATTGAATGCCAAAGGGATCACCCTAATTCCCTGATTGTAATGTCTTCCCCTTTTAAATTGATGTCAAAGCGTTGTACAAGTGGACAATTACATTCCCATGATAAAAACCCTAGCCTTTTATTTGCAATTCTTTTGTGATAAAATAATTTATTTAATGAACCACGATATATATTCAAGTATTATCAAAAAACCCTTACTATGTTAGAGAAATTATTCATTTTTCTAGCATTTTTTCTATTATTACAATTCTTCACTATGTCTACAATTATGTTATTGTTTGTAGTTCATTTTATTACGTTGTGACTCCCCCTATTAGAAACTCATATTACTCTTCCTCTAGCTATAAATTCTCTCATTAACTGCAATGGCGTCCCTTATCTATTTTCTTTCTTTATGTGTGGAGTTGTTTTGTGACTTATGGTGATAACATCATCCTATGATATGTCAACAAAAAATAATACTTCCTTTCATTTCATTCTTCTTCTTTTTCTATAGCTAAGCTCCCCCCGTTAAGTACGTATTTATCTTCCCATGCATGAAACACTTTTTCTTCTAAATCTCTACTCTTGAGACTACTCCCATTATACTTGAACATCCTTTTACTTACCCTTTTCTAGACAATTACCCTTGAGCTTGAATTTCATTTTACCTCTTCCTTTCGGGACTTCTCTTGCTAAGGTTATGCTTTCCTTTATATCTAGAATAACTTATTTGACTACAACTTTATTCTATTTTCATTTTGTAATTGGATGTTCCTCTTGAACTAATGTTGATCACTATTTTTAATTTTCATTACTTGCAACTTATTCCTCTTTTCCAGAATTTTTTCCCCTTTTCAATATCAAAGGTAAGAATATTCTCTCCCCAAACTTATGCATTTGTATTAACTAAAACACATCATTTACATTACTTTCTTCATACATCATCTATTATCCATGCACATCCCAACACAATTCCACTTCATCATTTTTCTACTATGGCTCACTCTAAAAAGTTTTAATGTTATTAATGTGGTATGACGTGTTTTAGTCCTTCATTTATTTGTTTTTTGATGACATTTTATGGATATTACTCCCATAGAATAGTTTTTATTTCCTTTAATCTCATTGATAACAAATATATTGTTTGGACACTTGATAACATTTTGTATTAATGTTCCTAAATTTTCTTTTCTTGTTTGACATCCTTTAGAATGTAAAGTAAGATAGTAGCCTTGATCAACAATTTGGCTTGAAATCAATAGATTGTCCTTCAAACATTCCACAAGTAGAACATTCAGAGTCTTTTTCGTTCCATCATGAAGGCTAATTGTGTCTTTTCCAATTATTCTTCCCAAATAATTATTTCCAAGGGTGATAATTACTCCTTTGACATCCTTTAGGGAGTCAAAATAATTTTCTCTTATGTCATTTAACTTCAAAAATAATTATGTATATACCATTAGTGTTAAAAAATGCAACTAGGGGGTAATTCCCACACTTGGAAACACCTCCTTGATGGCTCACTTACACCTTCAGTTCACCCTTGGTAGCATATTTCTTGACATAAAAAATCATAATTGTTTCTCACTTACAAATTGCATTTTTCAAGGTCGTCCTTGTCCACACAAGTTCGCGCCACTTCATGTAGGCTCACTTGATCAAGAGACATGAATCGTGACCCCATGTCCACCAATATAAATACAACATAAGATAACTTCAATTTTGCTTCTCATATCAACACAACATATTCTCTCTTCTTATTGTTTTGTACACCATATGACGAAACCTCTTCTCGACATGTGGAAATGGTTTTTGGCAACTTTCTTTTCTTTGAATCGATTTTTCTGTAGCTAATTTTGACCAGCGTTGACTGTGAAGTTTTTGGAATCTTCATTCTGCAATTTTTGTGGGATATTTTCTGTTTTGGGAAGACCATGTCTTTTGGCATAGTATCCAAGGTTTTCTAAGAAGCTTAATGTGCATTGACTGTAGGGTGTGACTTCAACTTTGACCACAAATTTAATGATATTTTCTCTCTCTGCAACATAATTCTGGCACTTTTTTGACCCTCCTCTCATCATATTGGGAGGTCGCATTGAGTAGATATTTGACTGAATTATTTGAAGGTTGTTTGACTGAGCCTTGACTAAGGATGACTTCACTAGCTATGGCATAAAGACTGTTGCTATCTACTTTGGAAATTGCAAACAAGGAACAATATTATTATTGATCAGTTTTGAGCTTCTTTCTTATCAACATTGTACTAAATTGGATATTCTCTCTCTGTTGAAAATTTGATATTAATAAATAAGAAGCATTGGTTGGGTTTCCCCCCTTGTGGGATTTTCCGCTAACAATAGCGTAAATCATAGTGTTCACTTTCTTGGCTTGTCTTCTTGTGCACTGTTGATGATGTTCTATCTAGAAATGTTGTTAATGGTTATCTAAGTGAATGCTAATTATTTTTACTGATTTTTATGATGATTGTTATTGAAATCTGAAGTAAAATTATTATTGGGATAATAAGGCATTGAAGTAATTCTTGCAAGCATAGAACATACCATAAAATTTAACATGGAATCAAAGATAAGGCAAAGACAAGCTCAAGGAAGAAGTAAGCAATCATTGTTGGAATACTTGCCGATTTTAAAGAAGGATTGTTGGATAAGTCTCCATGGTTGTCGCCTCTTATTTCAAGACTGAGGATAAGCTTGATGAGAGGTCATATTATCATTCTATAAAGATAGAGTCATGATTTGACCTTTGAGGAACATGGAGTGTTGGATTATGTGCAAGAAATATTAGTAATTGGTTTTCTTCATTTTTAGCTCGTAGAGATAGAGTAAGTTTCTCATACTTCTCTTTCTTCCTTCTCCATATCTTTGTAATGTTAATTCCATTTCTCACAATATCTTATTTTGTAATTTGGTTTAGAGTCACGAATGTACTTATTATACAACCATACACTTTATTCCGAAAATTACTGCATTGGAAACATTCAACATTATTTAATAAGACACTAAATGAATTGCAATTTTTGATAGGATTCTCATTAGAACTTTCGGATTGGTACTCGGACGTCCATTCCTTTGGATATTACATGATACACTATGCTTATTCTTCATACAATAATTTATCATATACTCTCTACAATCTATTGCCTTATGACCAAAATTATTACATGAAAAGTAATGGCCTAAAAAAAATGATGATTGTATGGAAGCGACCTTTTTGGCGGAATTGAGCCTTTGAATCCATTCCTGAAATTGAATTAGTATTTGCTTGCTTTCCTATTTTTTTCTCTATTTTGAGAATTACATATATACTGGTTCTTTACCTCTTTCCTTATGTTATTTGTATTGTTGAGGGCTTCATATTTATGTTAATCATTGTATTCATTTCTTAATTTTCTTAAGCTGTCATTAATGTAGCTTTTGGGTTCTTCTTTTCATCTCCTTTATAATATCATTAAACATATCTCTTTGTTCATAGTTTCATGATAAAAAATACCTATTTTAATAAAACAAGATCTCTGACCACAAAAAATATCATTTAAAATTTCATAACTCTCTGACCACAAAAAATATCATTTAAAATTTCATAACTCTTTCCACACTTCAAATTTTTATTCAGCTAATAAATACCTTAATATTATAATTAATAGTTCATAATTATAATTAAATTAATACATACTATATAATTACTTACTTATTAAAAATATTTTAAATTCTTAACCTTGATTTTATATAGTAATTAACCCTAATAATTATATTATAAATTAATACTATAAACACTTATACTTTAAATTTTATAGATTGAAATTTGTGATCAATATTTTAATAGCTATGATTATTGATACGTATTGTTATAGATAATGTTTCTTTAGTTCTATCAAAGAAACAAGGTAAACAAGAAAATGGTCGATTTTAAAATAAATTGAAATTTGTAATTATCTTTTAATATTTATTATTATTATGAGGTTTGTCCTTATAAATAAGGTTTCTTTAATTTCATGAGAAAAAGCAAGTAACAAGAAAATGGTCGATTTTTTAAAATAAATATATATACATATATATAAATTTTCTCAATTATCTTGGAATGGTTTATCTAAAATGATTTTTAAATTAAAAAATAAATATTATATATTATATATTTAAACTTTTTTTAAAAAAATGTGATATTCAATATGGTTTTAATTTTTGTTTTTCAGAATTTTGTTGAGGCATCTCATGTTGTTTGACTATGGAGTGTCATATGCATGGTTTAGTAGCTTTCTTTTCCTTTTCCTTCTCTGTTGAGATTTTCTGTTTGAAGTGAAATAGGCAGAAATCTCTGAAGGTGACAACAATAGAATTCAGGGCCTAGATTAACTCCAGTTTGTTGGGAGGGAGTTAATGCCTCCTATATTTGATGTGAGTGAGTTAATGAGGTTGTTAGATTCTCTATGCTATATAACAGGCAATCATTCGGATGTTGGCTAAGAGGGTGAGAGTTTTATGAGGTTTTCATTATGTAATCTCCTGTTTTGATTAATAAATTCCTGATCCCTATGTTTGGTGGACGTAGCTCAGATTGGTTGGGTGAACCACGTTAAAAACTGTGCCATATGTGCTTGATATTCTGTTGTGTGTTTATTTGATTTAGATGTGCATCTCGGACCAACCTTCTCTTGCTCGTCGATAATTTATTTTGAATCATTTTCCTTGTCCTCGATAATATATTTTGGATCCTTCTGCTACTTTGATACTTTTTCCTAACATTCCCTCGATTAACCATGAAGTTCGATTATTAGATGGTTACATGTGTATGGGACCCTCTTTATCCCCCTCCACCATCAGCAGATTTCCCTAACGAAGAGGGAGTTGACCTAAGTCCATTGTTGATGCAGCCTTTGTGGTATGAACTTCTAATTAGATTCTTCCACCAAAGGGTTATGCATCCACCGGGAGACACTTATCTTAAAATAATCTCTGTCGTCTCAGATATAATCAGTTGATGTTTTTGGTGTCAAATTAGCTGAGCAGAAAAAGAACACTTGAATTTAAATTTGTCATATGGGTGGTGGCAATATGATTACACTAATTTAGTGCCTCATTGGAATCTGTTGTTGCAATCTTCAGATGCGGAAGTGATGCATTTAACTTTCGGTTTAAATACAGTGGTCGGAAAAAAGCGTATATCGAGTAGTCAGTGCATTTTTGAGGTCTGGTAAATTAGGAATTAAGTTTAATACACTCTTTCCAAAAACGAAAATTATATACATTAAATGATTATGTTTTCTAAATTATTCAATTGTGTACCAGGATTTCATTAAATAGTGATTTACTATATTCTTAAGACACACTCTACTGTTAACATCACTAATTTAAAAATCTTAAATAATCTATTTTAAATTTATTTTTACCAAAACAGTTTGTCAGATTTGTTTTATTTGCATTTTCTCAACACTAACCTTTCGCATCTTTTCGCGTGACCTCTTTGCCATCTTGACAACTATACTGGAAAAGTCAACAGGACTTGTTTAAGGCATAAACGGGCTCTTTACCCCACTAAAGGCATAAACGGGCTCTTCGCCCAACTAAAAGCAAAATTTGAAGCGTCTAGGCATGAATCATCCAAAAACTACAATACAGAAAAAACAAAAAACATTACACCATTGAAGCCCCACAAAAATTGTTTAAGGCTACGAATCATCCATCAAAAAGCAAAGAATATATATATCTAGCCATGCAAAGCCAACGTATCATCCCAGCGGAACATTTCAACCAATATAATTGTGGAAGTGCTTAGTTCCTTTTCCTAGGGTGGAAATGGATTTAATATAATAAATAACCGTGTAGACTCAAAATCCAGTAGTGTGACAACGAGGGTAGGAATTTGGATTTCTCTTTACCCGTCATACAATTTTTTTTTTTACGTTTTCGGTCCTTATGCTTCCCGTCAAGAAACGTTATATTAAAAATTTTGCCCTTTAAGAGTGATGTTCTCATAATAAATTAACCCTTCACTAATAAAGTTTTGATTAAAAAATTACCATTCAATAAATAATTATGTTGAAAATTTTCATATATTTATCGTAAAGAAAAAACTGAAATTTGAAAAAACTCAATTGTGGAGGTTTCAATAAAAAGTGTTGAACATTTGAAATTTGCTCATTTAAAGTATATAATCAGTCCAAGCCTCCAAGGTAAAACCGAAATTCGAGCATAAAGCCCTGTCTTTTTGGACAAACTTATAAAATTTTAATATATTAAATTTTTGATGCCGTGTCCTTTTGGCCTAGTTTATGTTTTTTTGTTATATTAAAAACGCATCAAAATAAACTATTCAATTTTAAAAATATAGTATTATTGTAATATTCTTATGCATCCGATATAATATAGTATTGCAGTATTCTTGTGAATCACGTTAATCAATCCTGCTTGAGGAAATAAAAAGTAATATATTTTTATTATAATTAACTAATTTTTAAATTAAAAATAATATTAATTTTTAATATAATTAATTTATTAGTTATGTTTTCAAAACTTTCTATTGTAAAGATTTTATTATTTTAAAATCCTTTATTGTCTTGACATCTATATTATTAACCATTCAGCGAAAATAACAAATATATTTTAAAAATATAAAATTGATTTTGCATCTGACACAGGGTTAGAGATTTTGTACCTGCGTTTTTGCCCAAAAGCCCAGTGAATGCATCTGACAACTGCACATAGAGTAAGTAAACACGTACGAATAAGCGATCTCAAACTGTTGTTTCTTCGATGTACAGTTTCTTCCATGTTAATCTCAATTGGAAAAATAAGTAAACCTGTTTCTTCAATGATATCTCAGTTGGAAAAATCACACAATAATAGCATACCACAATTGTGTTTTATTTTCATTTACACAGTAACGCCTAAAAGATAAAACCCCAAAAAGTTGCCTGCAGATGAAAATAAGAAGAAGTAATTTTGCTCAAAAGAATAATTGAAACATAGATGAGAGCCACCAAAATATATTTAAAAGAGGGTTTTCTTAGTTACCTCCTCAAGTCCTCTTTGCATCGAGAATCCTTCTTAATATTACCGTGAAAATTCTCAGCAAGAATTAAAGCATGAACAAGAGTCACTGAATAGTTAAAGGGGTTTCCCCAACCCCTCTTTCCATCTGGAATCAATTACAAAATCCCTCTCACTATAATTACAGTGGAAATTCTCAGTAAAAATTGGAGGCTGAACAACAGCCACCAAATATTTAGAATGGGGTTTTCTCGGTTACCTCTACATCAGGAATGAATCACAATCAATCACGAAGACCCTGGAAAATTCTAATTGCATGTTCAAAATTTTTTACAGAATTATGATATGAAAAGAATCATACATGAATGAAAATACCCCATCCGTAAAGAATGGGAGTCCACATAAACCAATCTGAAATATGAATATGCGAAGTCCGTTAGTCTTGATGCGCATGAGGATTGTGCATATCCCCTTCGTCCTTCGCACTTCCCTTGTCTCTTATGCGAAGAGCTCTTCAAGCGAAATTCGATGAGTGAAATGAGCTCTTCCTTCACTCATATATATATGTTTCCTTACTCATGTTAAGGGGGTTGCTTATTCATGGCCGACCTCCCTTTATTACATGTAAAGCCCACGTATATCATACATGCCCCACATAATTCATGTCGGCTTTAGAATTTAGAATTTAGCATATTTTCAATTAAAAAAACTTGCCCAAAAAATACCCTGCTGTATGAAAATAAAGGGGCTTAAGTTGTAACTATACCAACGCTGATTAGAATTTAGCATATTTTCAATTAAAAAAAATTGCCCAAAAAATACTCTGTTATATGAAAAAACTTGCCGCGTAAGAACGTTTGGTGCATAAAAACATTTTGGAAAAAGTTCCAAACGTCAAAAATCCATCTTTAACTCTTCCAGGCACGTCACTCAAAACGGGGAATGACAAATTCCAGCCATCAAATACGCGCAAAAATCCTTATGACGGGCAAAATGCCCGTCAAATTCCATCCCTGGTGACAACCGTAACCTCGATTTTTAAGAATTTCTCTAAATTTTCTCAAAATCATGCGGAATTTCTATTATTTTGCAGTGAAAAATGTGGTACGTAGCGTGTTTAGCCTACTCTAAAAGTTTATCTTCTAAAACTCTTGAGATGACATGATCCCTTTATGCTCCTCAACAACATTTTCAAAGATATGACTAATGTTTCACTTTTCAAATGTATTTCCATCGATTGCGTTGTGGATTACCTTGTTAAGTTTTTGAAATGTAATCAAGTAGCCCTATGCTCACAAGCGCAATTTTGAAACACTTGACACTCACTAGTTTTATATATTTCTGATTTTTCTTTTTTTCTTGGATCAATATAAAGAAGTTTTTATTGTGTACTTAAAACTTTACATATGATTTTCCATTTCTACTCTACCCTCTTAGCTTCATTTGGACTGGATTTGTTAGCAACGAGAGTGATGTGAAGATAAAAAATAGAATCCCATACACTATCTTTGGAATATTTAAGGTAAACATAAATACACTAGAAAACATGAAGAATGAAAAGAAAACCAAAAATCATAAGAAATTTCATGGGTGAGTCAGGCCTTACCTGGTATCTTGTGGGTACAGATTTCAAATTACATCATGAGCATGTAGCTCAAGATGATCAATCCTTCCATCGAAGATGTCCAACCTCTCCATCGTGCATTGCTAGTTGTGATAGATAAAGTTCATCATTTGCATCATCACCCATTGGTTGTGTTGGATATATAGTTCGTAAAGAAGATCAACTTATTATGATCATCATGCCTCTGTTGTGTCATCTCGCCCAGGTTTTCCATGATCATCAAAGTTGCCCAACTATGGATGTTAGAAAATTATATATTGTAGAGAAATGGAACACATAAAATATTGTGAAAACATAAACACAGAAAATTGATAAAACAAGAGAGACACAAATATACATGGTTCACTCAATTTGGGCTACGTCCACGGAGAAATAAGAAGTCCTTCCTTTTATATTATCTAGAAAAATGAACAGATACAACCTACAGCAAATCCACTGCAATTTTCTCCCTGCTCTCACACAATCTCCTCTCTATTTCTCGCTCAGAATGATGATCCCCAATCGCAATACAATTCGCTCATATAAATTGAGGGTTTGCTTCTAGGGAAAAAAAACCCTAAATTAACATAACTTCTATTGCCAGATCATTTGTCTCATGAACGACCCATATTAACTACAAAATTACAATATCTTACAAGGGAACTTTTCATCTCTTTTTAGCTTGAGGGCCATTACCCTCGATCCCCTGCTGTGGGGGAATGATTATTGAATGTGAGGCATTGCTTCCCTGTTAGGAACATGAATCCAGACATGACTGAAACAAAACCTCTCAGTGAGGAAGTTAACCAAGCTCCACACCCGACAATCTCCTGCCTTGATATTGTTATGAATATAATTCACAACAATTAGATAAATAAAATAAATATAAATATTAAATAATTAAATATTATTTAGGTTAAATAGTCATTAAATTAATTGAAAAGGCATGTCTAAAAGACATGCCCATTTGAGGTTCCTGAGAGATTAAAGTGCTCATGTAACTTATGTATCTTATACAATTTTATATATTAATAAATTATTATTATTAAATACCTGTGTGTATTTTTACGTTCAAGCCTACAGGCTATGAGTCTTTTGTGCTTCAGCATAGTTTTTATGGTATAGTGGTATTAGTGTCATGGCACATGATATAATCATGTGAGCTTTTGAATGTAGTTCACCACAGAATATGCCATTACATTCACGTCTTGAATCAATGGAGAATCTTAATAAAATTAAAGAAGTATATCAGCATTTAGAAAAATCATGTGTCGAAGCTACAACATGTTTCAAGAAGATTTATGCATAAATCGATAATAAGGAAGATGTTGGCTATGGTGAAAGGAAACAAGGTGAAGTATTACATGATTATAATGTTGAAGATGCCAATGAAGCTGACATAGATCAAGATGACGATTCAGATGAAGATGATCTCAACAAGGATTGGGATGGAGAAGAATTTGAAATCAACCAACAAAATGGAAATGTTGGAATAGGACTAGACATAAGCAAGGGTAATGAAATTGGGACCTCTTTTGTACAAGGTTTTCAATTGCAGGGATATAGCCCCAACTTTTCACATGTGGGTCTGGAATCTAGTTTTGCTAGTCCATACGTTTTCCATCTGGGTTTAGGACCCCGTTTTGAACATAATCATGTTGAAGCCAAAGTCATCAGGGACAATGTAAAAGGTTGAAGCAAAGGTGATGCTGTGATAAAATTTTATAATATCAATTTTTTGAACGAAGACAAGCAAAATTCGTTTGAATATAGTACGAGTGAAGCAGCGAGACTCATTTCAATACGGATCAAGCAAGTGGTAATTTTTTCGCAGAGTTTAGGAAACTATTTTGGTCACATCGCAAAGGGAAAGCGTTTTAGTTTATCTCGTTTGTCTAATTCCAAAATATTTTTGAAAATTGAGTTAAAGATGACTTGTATGAAGGAAGAACAACAAATAAATGATAACAAGCGTGAAAATGACAGGCGCATAGTCAATAGGCTCAGGAATATTGGCAATACTTTCTTCTTCAACTACATTATGCAGAATTTGCTTGCAGTGGATTTGTTTCGTGATCATTTCATGAAACCCACACAGTTTCCCGAAGGCCCAATCACTTCAGCTCTAAGAAAGTTGTATGTTGAAAAGACTACAGACGGATCAAAGAAAGGAGATGATGATAATGTTGACACTGAATTTACATGGTGGAGAAAAGGAAATGAGACCGTCAACCACGAGTTTCTTTTTAGTGCTATTTGTGCCAAGGTTCGATAGTTTAGGGGATTGACACAACAGGATAGCCATGAGTTTCTCATATGTTCACTTGGCGACTTAAACGCTAAAGAATTAGTGAGATTAAGCAACTCAAAGTCCACTAATTATGGAAATGGAGAGCCTACTAATGTTGACACTGAATTATCTATATTATTACCAGGCCAGTCTTCTTCTCCATGCACCAATGTAATGTGCCCATACAACACTCCCAAGGATGATATGGTAATCTCTCCAAGGAAAAACACATATTAATTTACCCATGCCCATTTCCTCTACCAATATTACAACATTCTTGTAACTGGCAACTTCTGTGGCATCCCTTGTTTGGAGCGAGAGCGTGAACTATTCATTGCTCATCATCATGTCGTCGCATAGATGTTTGCAGATATCTATGGGGTTGTAGAAGCATTTAACAAAAAGTTTTCAATGCATGTTTGCATCCTCTTCATTCTGGAGTATTATGGCCGGGTTCACTCCCTATCTTGCTATGCTACCCTTGTCCAAAAAATAATTGCAGAAATGCAGAAATGTTGTGGTCAAAAGTTGAGCATCAAGCGATGTGTGGCCGAAAATGAGTCCATTGGGAGCCTCCTTCCGTGCACTCCCCCATTCATCCACATTCTGTCTATCGACTAACAAAAAATTCGCTTATCTATGCTCTCGCAAAGACATACCTTGATCATAGAAGATCAATCGGGAGGCGGTGTCAAAAATCAACGTTGCATTGGCTTTTTTAGGTTTCATATATATATATATTTTAATAATATATATATATGCATTATAGTTATTTATACTTAAATTAATTATTTATCATATTATTTATAATTATATTTATTTAATTAAATCTATTATTACGAATAGTTTAATATATATTAATATATATATATTTATATTATTATATTATACATCAAGGAAATCAGGTATGTAAGCTTACATGGCGAATCGATGACTAGATACGCATAAGTGAAAGGAAACCTCACATTAATGCTTTTGGACAAAGCTTTTGAGGTTGGGCTTCTTTATGAATATTAATATATCATTAGCATATTAAATAAAATATAAATATTTAAATACTAAATATTATTTGTTAAATAGCTTAAATTTAGTGAAAAAGGATGTATAAATACATGCCATTCGCGAAGGTCACTGACAGATTTAAGCAGGGCCCTCATTGTAACATCTTATGTATCTTTATACATTTTATATATTAATAAATTATTATTATTATATCTGTGTGTTTGTTACTTCAAGCTACAAGCTAGATATGATTATAGGCTTGAAATGTCAAATACACACAGGTATTATAATAATAATTATTAATATATAACATTGCTAAGATGACATACGATGTTACAATGAGGCCCTACTTTTATATCTCAACAGGTGACCTTTCGTGAATGGGCGTGTCTTTTAGACATTCCTTTTCACTTAATTTAATGACTATTTAACCTAAATAGTATTTAATTCTTTAATATTTATATCTATCTTATTTATCTAATTGTTATGAATTATATTCATAACAAATACTAACTATATAAACTCCATCATTTCTTCACTTGTTGGACAATGACTCCATTTAGACCTAGTTGTTTCTCATCTTCAACATCATACTTGAATACCAATTGAAACTAACCATAATCTTATTTTCTCCTTCGTTACAAATTTTATTAACATATCTGTAGGATTTTGTCTAGTGTCTATATTTTCCAGCTTCAATTGTCCATCTTCCAACACTGGTTGTATGAGATTCGACTTGAGTTGTATATTTTTAGTCTTGGGATGATATTTTGAATTATTTGTAAGACGAATGGCATTTTTGTTCTCAATGTATAACTTTCCCATCTCCTTCTTCTTACCAAATTCATCCATAAACCTTTGTAATCAAATCATTTATTTACTAACTTATCTAGGAGAAACATACTCCACTTCCATTGCTGAAAGTGCAACAATACTTTGCATTTTTGAAACCCAACTAACAATTGGACCACCTACAGTAAACACCTACCCTGTGGTGCTTCTCTCGTTATCTCTATCACCTTCCATATTTTCATCAACATATCCCTATAGGGAAATGTTCAAACCGCCAAAGCATAATGTTTAATTTATGGTACCTCTCAAATACCTGAGCATCCACTTCACTACCATCTAAGTGTCTTTTCTTGGATTCTTTATGTATCTTCTTACAACTCCCACTGCATGTGCAATATGAGACCTTGTGCAAACCATTGCATATAGTAAACTTCAAACTGCTGATGCATATGGAACTTTGGACATATAATCCATCTTTTCTTGGTCCTTGGGACATATATCCTTACTTAGTTTGAAATGGCTAAACCAATGTGTACTAACTTATATTGCATTCTTCATATTAAATATTTCCAACACATTTTGTATGTACTCACTATGAGAGAATGTTAATTTATGAGTTTTCATTTCTCTGGTTATT
Organism: Pinus taeda; assembly: GCA_000404065.3. Classification (NCBI taxonomy): domain Eukaryota; kingdom Viridiplantae; phylum Streptophyta; class Pinopsida; order Pinales; family Pinaceae; genus Pinus; species Pinus taeda. The sequence goes on along the minus strand of APFE031047059.1, from coordinate 1,544 downwards.
CTCATACCAAGGATTTCTTTTGCAACACTCAAATCCTTCATTGCAAATCGATTTTTCAATTTTCCTTTGAGCACATTTATTTCCTACATGTTAAACCCTATGACAGACATTTCATCTACATAAAATTGTGATATAATATAGCTCCCAACACTTTTCTTTTTAAGATAAACACCTTGGATAGAATGACATCTAGTATAAACTTCTCTAGACATAAACCTGTCAAATTTTACGTACCACTGCATTGAAGACTATTTTAGGCCATACAAGCTTTTCTTCAAATTGTACACTAATTTGGACTTCCATTTGAGCTCACAACATCGTGGTTTCTACATATAGATCTCTTCCCCCAAATCCCCATCAATAAAGGTTGCATTTACATCTAACTTCTCAAGATGCAAAGCTTAGGTTGCCACTAGACTAAAAATAGTTCTGATTGAACTCATTTTAACAATAGAAGAAAAAAATTCATAAAAGTCTATAACTTTCTTTTGTGCAAACCCATTCAAAAAATGTCTACCCTTGTACCTCTTTCTACATCCATATTCTTCCTTCAACTTGTAAAGTCATTTATTCTTAAATGATGTTCTACCCGATGGCAACCTGGCTAAATCCCATGTTTGGTTATTTATCGATTTCATCTCTTCTTTCATGGCTAGCTCCCACTTCTTCATGGTTTCTACCTGCATTTCTTCATAATTACATTTTTGTTCACTAGAATCAATCAACAACACATAATATAATGAAGGAGTGTATCGTTCAAGGGGTCTACATGTGTTGGCAGATATTATGACACCACTTTCATGTGTTTGATGTGCATATTCTTGTTGTGTTAGTTGATGTTGTTGTGTCTATTGATGAGTATGATATTCAGACACCTTTACCATTTCTATGATCTCATCAAGCACTGTGTATTCTCTATTTTATTTTTCCTTTTTCCTTTCCTACATCTCATGCTTATAACTTACCTTTTGATAGAATATGATATATATGATCCTAATGATTTTGCGATTTTCATAATCATATAAGAGATAACCAAACTAATTAACATCATATCCAATAAAGGTACATTTATTTGACTTTGCCTCAAGTTTTGTTCTATTTTCTTTATTAATGTGGATAAAGGCTTCATAACTAGAAGTATTTAATGAGTACTTTTCCTTTTTAACCATAGATCCGCCCCCTAGAACACCACCATCCAAGGAATTTGAAGTCCCTCTATTTTTTAAATAAACAATAGCATCTACAATATCTGCCCAAAATTGTAAAGGAATCCTGCATGCAATTTTATGCACCTTGCATGCTCCATGATTGTTTTGTTCATATTTTCTGACACACCATTTTCCTATGCCGTTCCTCAAGTTGTCTTCTCTTTATGTATTCCATGCTCTGAACAATACTTATCAAACTCTTTGCTTCAGTATTCACCTCCATTATCTAATCTGAGACACTTCAATTTCTCTCCTATCTCATTCTCAACGAAATCTTTCAATTTCTTGAAACTATGAAATACATTAAATTTATTCTATATATCCTGGTTTTCCTAG
>APFE031047057.1:1947-36865 GCA_000404065.3 Pinus taeda | reverse complement strand
ATGTCTGTTGTTTGGTTTAGTTTTTTGTTCATGCAGCTGCGGAAACTTGTCAGTTTCCGTAGCCAGCACAGGTTTCCGCAGCCAGCACAGGATTCCGCAGCTATTTTGTTAAAAGTTGTGCTCCAGGTGTCCTTTGAAGGAACAGGCTACATGGGCAAGCTCCAGATGGCATGTACATGGATCGTGTCCCTTCGAACCGGCCAAATCATCCATTAGAGGCCGCAATCAACCAAAGTCAAAGACGAGGCCAACCAAAGAGTTTAGTGGTGGCACATCACTGTTTTGGGCATGTGAATGATACGTGGCCTAGTTCTCAGCTCACGAAGGCACCAGCGCACCTGGAGATCTTTCTTGAACAGTGAATCTAACAGCCAACCACTCCGAAGATTTAAGAAGCATAACGACAGTTACACTAGATCTCGGCTGAAGAGATCTACGTGTCTATGGCAACGCAGTTAATAGCGGAAGTAGTTGTGTTTATATTTTGCATTATAAACAACGCTGTCTGTTGAACGTTGTTAGAGAGAATTTTTTGATACATGTAAACTCTGAATTGTTTTGTATTTCCGCGCTTGCTGGTTATCTTATCACCCCGTTGTTTTATATGTTGTTGATTTAAATACATGAGAAGACTTTTCTGAAGATAGCTGTTGTGATTATTATTGGCTTGAAGTGGCAGAGGGCCCCTGCACGCTGAAAGCCTTGTAAAGTGTTTATGTTAGTTTCATTATGCTTTTGTTTTATCATTAGTCTGTACATAATATGTTTTATGTTTCTGCTATTCATATCTTTACTTTTGTTTTCTTAGAGCTGTAAACTGATCAGTGCTTTTTGCAGGTTCTCTTAGGCAGCCCGGGCAATTTTTCATTTTTTTAATAACTTTTGGCATATGAGATCATCTTGTCCTTCCTGCTAACCTTTATTTTCTGAAGTTTACATTCAGCATTGTCCTTTTCAAGTTGTTATTTGTTTATTTCTTTTTCTGCTAGTTAGATATCATACTGCTTAACAATTTATGATTTCTTTCTGTGGTCAAATGACTATATCAGCAGGAGATCATAATATTACTAACTGTAGTGTGATTTAGTTGTCATATTACTTACTCATGGTTGCTTTCCATAAAGTAGATTGAGCTGAATGGTAAAGGACTAAGAGAATTTAAGTAGTGTGATTAATTTCTTTTTTGCAATTTACATTTAGTTATCATATTACTTGGTATGTTCATGATTACTTCCCCAAGGTAGATTGAGCTGAGGGGTAAAGGATTTGAAGAATTCAAGTAGTGTGATTAGTTTCTTTTATGCAATTTACTTTCTTGAACAGTTAAATATCATGTTACTTAACTTGTTTATGATTACTTCCCATCAGGTAGATTGAGCCAAAGGGCAAAGGATCTGAAAAGTTAAAGTAATGTGAATTAGCTGCTTTGCTTTAAGTTTGAGTTGTTTTCCAAGTTTTTGCTTTCTTTTCATTTTCAGCAGCAAGGACACTGGGCCATTGCCATTAGTTCGCTATTTGATGCATTTGTTTTCTCTTAAGAATTGATTTCATTTTAGTTACTGTAAAGCTTTCTTTTGAGCATTTTTCAAGTTTAGAAATCATCACCATCTACACTCCACACACTTCACACTTCACTTTCATCATCACACATTAAAGAAAAATAAAATCCAAAAACAAACTAAAAAGCTTAAAACGACAAAAGCCTAAGGAAATGGTTATCTAAGTACATATAGTACACCTCACTTCGTCAATTTACGAACCCCAGGTTGACATTATAAATAGAAATTTAGATCACACTAAATTGACCAAACAGTACACTGGTGGTGTACACAGCTACATGAGGCATACCATCCTCATGTTCAATCCCACTAGTATAGATGAGGTATCTGTACAAGCTATTCATCTAGAAGCTAGAGGAAAGAATGGAAATCCAGAAGTTGGGGGGTCATCCCAACCCACTGCAAGCAAGAGCAAGGAGAAAAGAAAGTAGAAGTGGAAAGAAAGGAAGGCTAAAACTGCACAGAATAGCAAGGCTTCATGCACTCATTGTAAAACGGATGGGCATGATGATGAGCATTGTTGGATTCTACATCCAGAGCTGAGACCTAAGAAGTTCGAGGGCAAGAAGAAGAAGAATGTTGCAGCTATTCAGAAAGATTTGGGGTCAGACTCGGGAGATGAAACAACCATTGCAACCATAGGTATAAAAGGTAAGAATTCTGAAGCATCTACTAGTAATTCTGCAAAATCTGTTATTGATGAAGAAAATGAGAGAAAAAGACATGAGTTTTTCCATATTCGAGTTATTTCCAAACATCAAATGATTGATACTTTGTTTGATAGTGGCTCACAAGTAAATATAATTTCTGAAGCAATTGTAAATAAATTGGGATTAGCAACTACAACTCACAAGAAACCATACCCATTAGGATGGTTGAATGACAAAGCACAACTACAAGTGACTAGACAATGCAAACTCAAGTTTTATTTTGGGTCATCATTTGTAGATGAGGTTGAGTTAGACATAATTCCTTTGGATATATGTGGAAATGTTTTAGGAAGTCCTTACTTGTATGAAGAAAAGTTATTTTCTATAGAGTTGAGAACAAGTATCTACTTGTCAAAGATGAAATCGAATACTTTGTAAGAGCTCATAAGCTCAAGAATAATTATACTCTCATAAACTCAGGGCAGATGAAAAGAATGATAAATTCATGCAAACAATTCTTACTAATGGATTGTAAAGGAAAAGAAACCTGATAAAACCAATGTATTTGAGGGTTGTAATGCTAAACAGCAAGCTTATTTAGAAAAGTTTGTTTCAGAGTATGATATCTTGTTTCAAGAACCTAAAGGTCTACCACCCAAAAAGGAAATAGTACATGATATTATTTTATAGCAAGATGCTCCATTGCCTAACATTGGAATGTACAGGCTGTCTACTTTAGAGAATGTTGAAATCAAGAAGCAGGTGTAGGAGTTGCTCGAGAAGGGGTTCATCAGGCCTAGCACATCACCATGTGGGTCACCAATCATTTTGGTGAGAAAGAAATATGGCTCATGGAGAATGTGCATTGATTACCGAGCACTCAATAAGATAACAATCAAAAATCATTATCCCCTTCCTTACATAGATGATCTTTTAGATCAATTGAAAGAAGCTGTTTATTTCACCAAACTAGACTTGCATAGTGGATACCATCAGGTCAGAGTTGTAGAACAAGATGCATGGAAGACTGCTTTCAAAACAAAGTAGGGATTGTATGATTGGATGGTTATGCCTTTTGGCTTAACTAATGCTCCTGCTACTTTCATGAGATTAATGAATGATGTACTCAGACCTTTTCTTGATGATTTTGTTATTGTGTATCTGGATTACATTCTGATTTTTAGTTAAACGTGGGAAGAACACTTAAAGCATGTTAAGTAGACACTAGATGTTTTGAAAAGAGAAAAACTTCATGTTAAACTCTCCAAATGTGAATTTGGCAAAACATCTCTAAATTATTTGGGTCATATAGTAGGGGGTGGTTAATTGAAGATAGATCCCTCTAAAGTGGCAGCCACTGTAAATTGGCCTAAACCCAAGTCTGCTACAGAAGTGAGAAGCTTCTTAGGGGTAGCACAATATTGGAGGAAGTTCATTTCTAACTTTTCCTCAATTGCAGCTCCCTTACATGCTTTAACAGGATTGAACAAGATGTTTCATTGGGGAGGCAAACATCAGAAAGCCTTTTACACCTTGAAATAAAATATTAGTACAACACTTGTACTAGCACTGTCTGATCTGCAAAGACCATTTGAGATCCAAACAGATGCCAGTGACTATGCCATGGGAGCAGTGTTGACACAGCATGGTAAACCCATATGTTATCATTCTGAGACTTTTAATCCTGCATTAGTTAACAATTCTACATATGATAAAGAATTGTATGCATTAGTTCAGAGTCTGAAAAAGTGGAAACATTACTTAATGGGAAAAGAGACAGTAATACATACTGATCATCAACCACTTCAATATCTACACTCCCAAACTAAGTTGCAGCAATCAAGACACTATAGATGGATGGGTTTTCTACAACAGATTCATTTAGTCATCAGATATAAAAAGGGCATACACAATAAAGTTGCAGACATGTTATGTAGACCTATTATAAATGCATCTACTATACTTAATCATAATTCTATGCTACATGAAAGCTACATTGAACAATATGCTCAAGATATAGAATTTAAAGATGTATATGCAACTTTAAGTCAAGGTAAAAGAGTAGAAGAATTGGATTATCATATAAAGGACTGACTCTTATACCATTGTGGAAAACTCTGTATTCCACAAACTGAGAGAGTGAAGATAATTAGAGAAGCACAAACTTCTCTGATATCAGGTCACTTTGGGGTAAGTAAAATAGTTGCACAACTACAAAGATTTTGTTATTGGCCAAAAATGAATGAGACAGTTTCTAGATATGTAAGAGGGTGTACTATGTGTGCTAAAAGCAAGCCCAGCAATAGAAAAATAGGCTTGTACACTCCATTACCAGTTCCTTCTCACCCCTGGGAAAGTGTTTCCATGGATTTTCTTGGAGGACTGCCTAAATGTAGGAATGGTCATGATTATCTATATGTTGTTGTGGATAGGTTCAGCAAAAAGTGTATTTTGATACCTTGTAATTAGCAAATTACAGTTGAACAAACTGCAAAATTGTTCTTTGAACATGTATGGGTTCATTTTGGAATACCCACTTCCATTGTATCTGATCGAGACACACGATTTGTGGGGAAGTTTTGGTCAAGTCTATGGGAACTAATGGACACCAAACTAAAGAAAAGCGCAGATTTTCATCCACAAACTAATGGCCAAAGAGAAGTAGTTAACAAGACAGTGATCAAGTTACTCAAAGGATATTGCAGCAAACATCCTAAGCTTTGGGATGAACATTTGTGTTATGTGCAACATGCTTACAACAGAGCAAAACATTCTTCTACACAAAGATCTCCATTTGAGACCTGTTTTGGTTTTACACCAAGTTCTCCTTTGGATTTTTTCTTTTGTAAAGATACCACAGTTGAGGGACACAGTGATGTGGACAGGGAAACTAGGTTCATTGAACAAATCCAGGATCCACCAGGCAGTATAGGAACAGCTAGAAAAGAGCCGAGCCAAATACAAGGCTAGGCATGACAAGCATCGGATGGAGCATAGTTTCCAAGTTGGTGACCAAGTTTGGTTGTAAATTAGCAAGGACAGGATGTAAGGTGAAGGTAAAAAGCTAAAGCCCATCAAGTATGGGCCTTTCAAAATACTTGAGAAGATTGGTGAAAATTCTCTCCGCCTTGATCTACCAGCTTACATGTACATCTACTCAGTCATGAATGCAAATTACTTGATATTGTTTGAACCCTCACTAATTGAGGATCCCGAAGAGCAGAGTTAATTGCCTTCTATTGATGACCTGCTACTTGAATATCTTAATGAATTGCAGGAAGACACAGTTCTAGACAAGAAGGTGAGGATGACGTACAAAGGAGATGTTGAGTACCTCAGAGTAGGGCTCAAGGGTTCAAAGCTGAGCAGTGCAAAGTGGATTGAGATCAAAAAAGTGAGACAACAGTACCCTCACTTAGTCGATGCTTGAAAACCAACTTTTGGTGGTCGAAAAGCTTTTTCAGTGGGAAGGCCGTGATCCAAATTGGATCCATGAAGAATAATCAAAGCACCATAACTGTATCAAATCGAGACAAAACTTCAAATTCAAGAGCACGGAGCGATCAGAAAAACCTCTGAACAGTGGTAATTGGCAGTCAGCGTGGAACGACAAGGACCTTGGTCAAAGCACGCTGACTAAGGCCCATGGATACTACACAGGAGGCGAAAATGGCACCTCGGAAGCTTGGATCAGGAAAAGGAGGTAGTTTTTTATGCGCTGGACAAAACCCCTCAAAATGGAAAGGCCCCAAAGCACTGAGTCGCATGGAAGCCGGGAAAACCATGGGGAAAAGTGCAAAAGGATAAAGGCGGGACCCACGCTCCAAAAACCAGCGGTATATATCGGGGGCACCCTTGGGTGGTAAGTGGATTTGGCTGAAACCTACTGATTCCATTCAGCACCCGATGCATGGCAAGAAGAGGAGAGAGAAAACCACCACTCATCGCACGCTAACGGTCGAGCAAGTCAACCGTGCAAAATGAGCGAATGACGTTGGATCAGGAGGCTCCAGATCTAACGACTGAGAATGTGCCCGATGAAAGAACTAGATTTGATAGGGGACTAAGTCATGATCTATAAGGATTTGAGGTCTTATTTGACTAATGAGGTGGCAGATGAGTCATTTCTCGACATAACCGAAGAACTAAACCTACGAGGAAGATTTGGCACAGTTCGCGAGACGACAAGTGGCCACTCCCTGTGAGCCAATGACTATGACGTAGAGACAGGGAATTCTGAGTGAACAACAGCAGGAGATCCGATGGAGGTGGAAGGGGAATCGAGCAGTCATGAGATAAATTGGCTTTAAAGCCATGAACAGAGAGTAGAAAAAGGTACCAAGAGAGGACACCAAGAGCAAAAGCCAGAGAGAAGAAGACAAAGATAGAGAAAAGAAAAGACAGTGAAGCAAAAAGCAGAAAGACAGAGGGTCGAGCTAACCTAGGCACTGTCAAGCACCAGAGAGCTTGAAAGGTTCAAGCCATCCCTGAGAGGATCTGTTGGGAACTGAGCACCACATTGGGCTCCTCCCATTAAATACCAAAAAGGTCAAGAGCTGGTAAGGAAAAGAATATGTGCACTTTAGTGGCTTGGGGAATCCAAGAACCACCCTGCCAAGTAATTCTATTTTAGGAGACTCGGATTGAGCTACTCACTAGTTAATGTAGATCCTTCTCCCTTGCTATCCCTTGCACTCCTCCTTCGACTCTGCACACTTGGATGAATGTCCCCCATCCAATCATTGAGACCCTAACTACCTCATTGTCTTGTGCTCACTAATGTGTCTTCTCTTTTAGCATAGCCTTCCTTTTATAATTTTGAGTTATTGATTGAATCTAAAACTCTGATCTCTAAGGTGATTCTTTATTAAGATTAGATCTCAACATCACTTGATTTCAATGGTTGAGATTCATTTAATTCATTAATGCAAATAGCCTTTGCATTTCATTAGGTTAGCTCACTTTTTCTTATAAAATCCAATTACCTTAATAATTCTATTAATTAAAGTAATTTTTAAGGTTAAGAGTCTTTTGGACTATTCCCACATGTTTACACACTTAGACCTATGTGGAAGTGCCTATCCAATGCCTTGGGATACATGTTGTAGATTATAGTTTTCCTATGAGGGTGTAGAAATGATGAAAGAAGTGCATCAATTATAGGCATCTTGTGGTTGTTGTATGCAAGCATCCTTGTTTAGTGTTTCCCAAAATTAGATAGAGCCATATTTAGTATGCTTTTATAGTTTGACTTAGATGCTCACTTTTCTTAATTTAGAAGTTTTTCTTAGTTCTATTTTATGCACAGATTTATCTTTCAGAAAAGTGCATAATAGAGATGGGTTCTATATTTTAAGTAGGGGACACACTTCTAGGTATGAGGTACTCTATTCTACGAAGCTTTTGCCATGTAGGTTAAGTGCTTTATCCCAGAATCCCAAGAGTGGCACTATTGTAGCACTAAGAAATTCATTTATTTTGAGTTCTTCATTAGTGCAATGATAATATAATGTTTATTCCATGAAATACATCAATAGTGTGTGATCAAATTACATTTAATATTCTCATAATATTTTGACTTACCCTCTTTTAGAAGGAAACTAGAGTGTGTGTCAAGCTTGCACGTCATAATTGTATCATGCAGAGTTTACTGGCATGAGTTTTATGGATCTAAGCAACCAAATACCTATTAGAATTCAAGAGGCAACAATACTACAAAATGGGAAAGAGTTTTCGTAGTTAACCTTCCTTTCACATTATGGTTGGAGACAGTTTGTTGGCAAGATGTTGGATACCCCAACTTCCTTTTTATGACTGAGTGCAAGATTGAATCCTTCGACATATTCCTTGCTCAATTGTCATTAAGCAATGGGTTTTCTCAGAAGTGCTTCACATCTATAAACTTTACCAGAGCTATTATTGAGTCTTTGGATTTGGTTATCTTTTCAAAGCACACACGTACAACAAGACGCAAAATAATATGACCGACTAATTTCAATTTATCTTCCTATGAATAGATTGTTCCCTTCCATAAACCAGACAACTCACCTTTCTTCTTTCTAGTGAACAAATTTAGGGCTTTTCATGAATTGTGAGACAATTCCAACCCCATAACTATCAGTTTCTTATTTAAATTTATACCCACTAAATTAGAACCCGCACAAGGAAAATTCCATTCCTGTTTCCAAAGAACCGGAAATCGACTTATACCATGCTATCTAATATTTTATGTATTTCTTCGCATCCTTGGCCTGTAACATAAAGACGCAACAGGCTACCTTGCATTTTCTATACTAAAACTCCTAAACAATAATAAAATATGCCCAAATTTTTCATTTCAAATGATCTATGCAACTTACCTTTTGGGTCTTCAATTATCAAATTTGTTACCTGTATTGATGATACAATCTACAATCGAGGCCATAGTGACAAAATTTTCTAGAGTTTTATCCATGTTGCACTAAAGGTGTTTTTACTTCTACGGCACTATAATACATTGCAGTTTCCATTCAATGGAGAAGTGTACCTAGTAGCAGCCTTGTTCTGTGTGCAAATGGGTTGAATTCACAGTAGACTTTATATGTTATTTTGAAGGTGTTTCTCCTTCAATATTACTTCATCTTAGCAGACCCTTTCAATCTACACCTTCAGAAGATGCATACAAACTTGGGGTACATCCTACAAATTCCAGTTTTGTTGTGAGGGTATAGAAACGATGAAATAAGTGCATCGATTTTAGGCATCTTATGGTTATCTATGCACAAATACTTGTCTAGTGTTTCCAAAACTTATATAGAGCCATTGTTGGCTTGAGGGGGGCTGACCCAGGTTCAGCATTAGTTAGCGAAACAAATCCCTACACTACTGGCCCTTTTGGCATCAGCCCACGGAGCACGGACTGAAGTCTCACCCGAAATAGTATGGGGGGATGCTGGAACCAAGTTTTTGCACCCTTGAGATGGTTGTAATGTCGGTTTATTCTAGCTAGACCTGCCTTCGCGCAAGTTTCTTGACCCTCTATTCCACCCTTCAGTACCTTCGCGAAAGGGTACAATTGGCTTCCGTGCAGCCATAACCAGGGGCTGAAGTCCTTTCACGTTGTTAGGGCAATGAACTGTGATGTATCCCTAACTAGGCTAAGTGTCATTCTTATCTTATTAACATATCTTAGTTAGCTTCGTGTAAAGATGTTCTTACTTGCGTTCACTTAACAAATACATTTACATACATTCGCGCATTATATAAGCATTATAAGTGAAATTCATACCCAATATAACAGATGCATAAATAGGAAATAAAGACGCAGAAATTGCAGAATACTTATCTTTATTGATAATTCTGAATGATTACAGACTCGACCCACCCTACGCACTCAGTTGCAGGGGTCCACACACTTAGATGCGGACTTCTAGGCCTATATGCACTTAGCTATAGAGCCTCTACCTATGCTATGACCCAAGACTTAGACTTCTACTTCAGAGTTATCTCTCATACATGTTCAATCCTTTTTTCAATCATTGATTCCTAAACTACTTAGAGCTTAGTTCTATTTATACAATCCCATGGTCTGCAGACCATGGGTAGATCTTTTACAACCAACATTAAATTTCCAAAATAAGGGTGGACAACCCTATGACTCTTTAATAGCTACGTGCTCTGCGACCACAAAATGAAGAGTCTTTACATTTGGATTACAAAATTGGACCAAAATATGGGCTTTTAGCCTCAAAACTACCCTTGGGGGATCCCATGCCTAAAAATCATATTTAATATACTTTTATAGCTTGAATTAGATGCTCACTTTTCTTAATTTAGGTGTTTTTCTTAGTACTATTATATGCACAGATTTATCTTTAAGAAAAGTGCACAGTAGAGAAGGGTTCTATATTTTGAGTAGGGGACACTCTTCTAAGTAGGAGGTACTCTACTCTAGGGATCTTTTGTCATGTATGTTAGGTGATTTATCCTAGATAGAGTTCCAAGTCCCTGCCTCCTCGACAAAGTCCCTACCATAAAAGACACTGGTGGACAGAGTTCCAAGTCCCTAAATTTTCCAAAAATACACTTGAGCCTAGCTATCTAGCCTAAAATCCTTTACATTCCAGTCATCTCTTGGTTGTGATTTCATAGAGAGAGCCCTCTCTGGTTTGGTAGGGCTAGCTACCAAACTAAAAGATTGGTCTGTGGTTACCTTCGTCTCCTCATTAGCCTAGGACATTGTGGAGGATAACAGAGGGCATAACAACTAGGGAGTGACAAGATGTTCTAGTGAATGTAAGGTTCCCAAGTCATGGAAAAATGTAATGCTAGTTTTGAGGTCATGACTGCCAAGGTGTGTTAGGGAATGCTAGGGCATGCTATCATGTGCCAGATAGTACAAAGACTTGTCAAACAAGCTAAGATGTGCCAAGTGCTAAGGTTGTTAGCATTATGATGTATGTGTTGTACTTGATGACAACCCACTTATAGCAGAACAAATCTCTTGTATTAGATGTGACAAAATGCATGAAATGCAGGGTAGCTTCAAGGAATCAGATCAGACTCACAGAATGAAGAAAGAGAGGTATAAGTAGGTTCACCATTGACCAAACCGTGTATACACACAGGTTAACAGAACAAAAGGAGCATACATCATACACACTCACTTTCATAGAAAGGAAAGCACTTATACCCTGGAATACTAATTTTTGGTCCAAAGTATTTAGTCCATGGTATTTTGATCCATGGTATTGGTCCTTGGTATTTGATCCAAGGTATTGACCCTAGGTATTTGATCCAAGGTATTGGTCCTAAGTGGTTTTGGTCCATGGTATTGAGAAAGGCCTAAACCTATAAAAAGAGGAGAAGATCATTAGGCCATGGCACTCAAGTATTGAATATCTGATAAAGAGTGAGATCTAGTATACAAGTTATTGGGTTATCGTGCATTACTAGATCTGAACCAAGGAGGAACCTTAGCAAGTGATGGAGAATAAGATCTAATGATGGATCGGGATCTTAAGGTGTAAAGTGAACTATCATTATGTGTTTTTGCTCATGAATATTTTAGATCTGAATACTGAAACATTTATTATTTTGTAAATGATATGCTCTGGGTATAATTGAAGTCTGGTATAGCTTCAAAATTATGAATTAACATTTACAGATGTATACACTGGTTGGCATTAAGGAAAGCGCGTATACACACAGGTTCGGCACAAGAAAGTAGATTATACCTTATAATCTATGTTTTAGTTTATGTTGTTTGTTGTTGCAGTGTTCTGGGTTATTGCTTGGGTTCTAGTTACTGTCTCCTGGTGATAGAATTTTGGATGATCAGAGTGATTGATTGATTCAGTTGTGATTAGTTCAATAGGAGATTGGTTTATGCAGATATATTTGATGACTAAATGATGTTGTTGACGAATGCAACCTGAAAATTTATGAAACGTGGTCCCTGGAAGAAAAGAGAATGTTGTTGCCTTCTGTAGGCCCGCACCTACGTACTAGTAAACTAGCTAGTACAAGAGCTAGGGGGTTGTAGCTCCATTCTAGTAGAAGCTAGAGAATGAGAGAAGGTTGTAGCCTTCCGTAGGTAGAAACCTGTGTACTAGTATAAGACTGCACCAGTACAAAAAAAAAATTGTAAACAGAATTCTCTTATTATTAAAAGAAGACAGAGACGATTGCAACAGGTGGTTTTCACCCACATTGGGTTTCCACCTTATATCTTGGTGTTCATGTGTGTTTCTTATGTGTGATGATCTATTTTTTATTGCACCTAGTTACTATTTATATGGTTAATGAAGTACTTATGCACTAATTAAAGATCAACTTATGATGAATTAATTGAATCATTAAGTTTGTTGGATATACACTAGTTGCCTTAAACACAGTTGTGTGTACACGTGAGTTCCATTAACTGAAGTAGTGTATATGAATCTGATTATGGAAATGAAAAAGCTATTGATTTGATAATACTAATTCACCCCCCCCCCTCCCCCCCCCACTCTTAATATTATTTCCAACAATTGGTATTAGAGCAGGTCTATCAAAAGAAGCTTGTTTGCTTGAAGGAAGATCCATCATCATGAGTAATCAAGAAAGCGGGGGATCCATTAGACCGCCAATATTTGATGGGAAAAACTTTGTTTATTGGAAGGTAAGAACCACATCATATCTTCAATCTCTTGGAACAAATGTCTAGGAAATCGTGGAAGGAGGGTATACATTTCCATCAGTAATTCCTACAGATGCAGCAGGTAAAAAGCAATATCAAACCAATGCCAAGATTGTCAATACATTATTGGGAAGTTTGTCACAATCAGATTTTGTCAAAGTTATGCAGCTGAAAATAGCCAAAGAAATCTGGGACAAAATCGTTCTAAGCTACGAAGGAGACTCTCAGGTAAAATGTGCTAAACTATAAACTCTCAAAATTCAATATGAAACTCTCAACATGCACAATGATGAAAGTGTAGCTAGTTACTTCTTACGTATAGATGAGATTGTTAATTGCATGAAGAATTTGGGTGAAGAGATAAAGGAAGTTACCTTAGTTGAAAAAGTTTTAAGATCCTTATCTTCTAAATTTGAATCAAAAGTATCTGCCATAGAAGAAAAGCAGGATCTACAGACTATTACTATGACACAGCTTCACAGAATCATAACTTCCTTTGAGATGAGAAAAGGAGGTCCATCAGATATGAGAGAAGACACATTTAAAGCTTCAACAAAAGGAAAAGAAGAACTCAATGAATCAGGACACATTTCAGAAGAAGAAGAGAAAGTGAACTTTGTCAAGAATTTTCAACGAGGTTCCGGTAGATTCATAGGTAAACTACCTTTCAAATGTTTTGCCTATGGTAGAGTCAGTCATTATGCTACCAAATGTCCTCATAAAGATAAATATGATAAAGGGAAGGAAACTGCAAAATGGAATAGAAAATAAAGTGTAAGTAAAAAGAGCTACTATACTCATGAAGATAGTGACTGGTTTATCAAATAGTGATGAAGATGAAAATAGTAATGACTATAGACTTTTGATGGCTTATGAAGATGGTGATTTTTTGGATGCTTTAGATGAAGATGACCTTTATGAAGAAATATCTAAACTCAAAATCTATTTAGAAGAAAATAATATGATTATAGATACCTTGACATTCCAACTTGCTGAAAGAGAAAAACACAATAAAAAGCTAGAATGTGAAATTGTGGGTCTAAGAAAGGATCTAAAGAAAACAAAAGCTCTCAATATTAGACCTGCTAAATGATCAGAAACCTTAAATGAAATTATCAAAGTGCAGCACTCTCCTCTTATAAAGACAAGTCTTGGATACACTAAAGAAACATCTCAATCACAGAAGTCGTCAACCTCCACTAAAAGCTATCGTGATGCAGCAAAGAGCAGTGAACAGCTCGACAATCGTCAGCAAAGGCCTAAAGTAGATCACCAGGTGAATTAGGCTCAATTTGCTTCAATGATGAAGAGAAGCCACAATCAACCTCAGGTAAATCATACTCAATTTGCTTCAAAGAATATCAATCAACAGGTTAGTAGGAAGAACTTCAACTACAATCAACACGTCAGTAGATTCGATAATCGCCGGAACTTCTTTAATGGTCAATGTTTCTCATGTCATAATTTTGGACACAAAGTTGCTCAATGTGTTGCTTACAAAACTATCATGACTAGAGAAGCACGAAATCAAAGGAATGTGACAGGGGTCAAGAAAAGTTCCTATAATAACTTCTCTCTTCTTGAAAATGAAATAGAATTCTCAATCTATAACAACTTTGGCTATGAAGAATCTAAATGCAAGAGTAAATTTCGGCAAATAGATCAAAAATAGAAGACTCCATTAAATCCCAAAAATATGGAGAAAGAAAGAACCGCAAACAGAAAGATGTGGTATAACCTTGTATGCAGAAGGACAAGAAAACCAGTGGTACATCGATAGTGGATGTTCAAAACACATGACAGGCGACAGAGAAAAACTACACTCATATAATGCCTTAGAAAAGGAAAAGAGTGTCTCCTTTGGAAACGACACTCCTGTTGTCATAAAAGTTAAAGACTCTGTTTTCTTGAAAGAAAAAGTTAAAGCTGGGAATGTTATGTATGTTGATGGCTTAAAGCATAATTTGTTGAGTGTGAGTCAAATGTGTGATCAAGGAAATGAAGTAGTGTTTCGATCAAATGGATGTATTGTTCGTGAGCTTGATATAGGAGAAACGGTGATTAAAGGGACAAGAACTCCAAACAACCTATGCATACTCAAGGGAGGACAACAACAGTGCTATATAAGCAAAAATGATGAAAACTAGCTATGGCACAGAAGACTGGGACATCTAAGCTTTTCTCAATAAGAAAAGCATGCAGATTCTAGGTTGTTCGTGATCTTCCAAATATCAACATTCCTAAGAATACTATATGAAATCCATGTCAATTCGGTAAGCAAACCAGATCTCAACTCATCGAAAAGGAAGGGTCAGCTAGTAAGCCTCTTGAACTTGTTCATATTGATTTATGTGGTCCATCAAGGAAAAAGTCACCTTGTGGAGAAGAATAATTTATATTGTTCATTTATGACTTTTCCAGAATGTGTTGGATAGGTCTTCTAAAGCATAAAAATGAAGCATTTGAAAAATTCAAAGCCTTCAATGCTTTGGTTGAAAATGAATCAGATTGCAAAATCAAATGCATCAAATCTGATAGAGGAGGGGAATTTACCTAAGACGAATTCTTTGACTTTTGTGAACAACATGGAATAAAAAGGTAGTTCTCCACCGTAAGGACTCCTCAACAAAATGGAGTGGTAGAAAGGATGAACAGAACTATTCAACAAATGGCTCATGCTATGCTAGATGACTCTAGAACTCCTGTAACCTTCTGGGGTGAAGCTGCATTCGCTACCGTCATTATTCTCAATCAAGCAAATGTTCGGGTAAACAGCACTCAAACCCCACATGAAATTTGGTATGGTAAGACTCCTACTGTAAAATACTTCAAATTTTTTGGAATAAAATGTTACATCAAAAGGACTGATGAAAAACTTGGTAATTTTGAACCCAAAGCATATGAAGGTATTCTTCTTGGCTACTCTTCCCGAAGTAAAGGATATAAATGTTACAACAAAATACTTGGGAAAATTATTGAAAGTATTGATGTTGTGGTTGATGAAGCATGCAAAAATCCAAAACAAATAAAACCGAATATTATGACCATGAAGAACATGAGGATCATTTTCCCACATCAAATCACATTGATTCTGAAGAAGAAACCAATGAAGCACCAGAAGAAGAGATAATGATAGAAGAAAAGACTCCGTCCAGGTATGTTCAGAAAAACCATCCAGAAACTCAAATATTGGGAGAAAAAGGGACAGGTGTGCAGACTAGAAGAACCATTTTTGAAGCTTCAAGTTATCTAGCATTACTATCTTCCACTGAACCTCAAAATGTAAATGATGCGTGCAGAGATGAATGTTGGGTCAAGGCCATGAATTAAGAACTTGAGCAAATTGAAAAGAATAATACTTGGGAATTAGTTTGTAGACCTCATGATAAGAATATCATAGGAACTAAATGGATATTCAAAAACAAGCTGAACGAAAATGTAGAAGTTATTAGAAACAAGGCCATACTTGTTTGTAAAGGATATGCTCAACAAGAAGGTGTAGATTTTGAAGAAACCTTTGCACCTGTTGCTAGACTTGAAGCCATCTGAATGTTTCTTGCTCTTTCTAGTTTTCAAAAATTCAAAGTATACCAAATGGATGTAAAATTTGCCTTTCTTAATGGAGACTTAGAAGAAGAAGTCTATATTGAACAACTAGAAGTATTCATTCTTGGAAATGATGCAAAGCTTGTATGCAAACTCAGAAAAGCTCCCTATGGTCTAAAACATGCTCCAAGGGCATGGTATTATTGCCTTGAAAAATATCTCTACCAACAAGGTTTTTCAAAGCGGTCAGCAGATAGCAATCTATATATAAAGATGGACACTGATAAATTGCTAATAATTGTTGTATATGTTGGTGATATCATTTTTGGCGGCAACGAAGAATCCATGAGTCAAAATTTTGCTTCAGTATTGCAGCAAGAATTTGAAATGACCTTTCTTGTTGAGCTTACCTACTTTCTTGGTCTACAAGTTCAGTGAAATAAAGATGGTATTTTTCTCTCACAAACCAAATATCTCAAGAAGATCCTGAAAAATTATGGCATGGAAGATTATAAACCAGTATGTACCCCAATGGTAACAGGATGTAGTCTTAGCTCAAATGATGAATCAAAAACAGTACATCAACCAACTTACAAATCCATGATTGATAGTCTTCTTTATCTAATAGGTACCCGAACAGACATCATGCATACAGTAGGAATATTTGGAAGATTCCAAGAAAATCCTAAGGAAACACACCTTCAGGCAGTCAAAACGATTTTCAAATATCTCCAAGGAACACAGAACTTTGGGTTATGGTATCCTAGAGATACAGATCTTACACTTCATGCATATACAGATGCAGATTGGGCAGGAAGAGTTGATGACAGAAAAAGCACTGGCGGTGGTGCATTCTATATGGGTTCCAAGTTAGTATCTTGGTTCAAAAAGAAACAAAGTTCAATTTCATTATCTACAGCTGAAGTAGAATACTTGGTTGTTGCATCTTGTTGCACACAACTACTTTGGATGATGAAAACATTGCAAGACATTCATATCACATGTACTCCACCCATCTCCATTCTATGTGATAATACAAGTTCCATCAATATTTCAAAGAATCCAGTCATGCACTCCAAGACCAAGCACATACCCATCAAATATCATTTTCTACATGAACAAGTGCTTGAACAAAAGGTCAAATTGGAGTATGTTCCCTCCAAAGAACAGGTTGCTGATATATTCACTAAACCACTGCCCAAAGTAACACTTGAATATCTCAAGCAGAAGCTGGGAGTAGTTGTTGCATCATCTTGCTGTTAAAATCCATTTTTTTAAAGAAAGGTTGGTATACGTGAGTTTCATGATGCGGAGTCGCGTACATACGTTGGTTTCTATGGATACAGTCGCGTATATGTTGGTCTGAAGAAAAGCAGTGGGCCAGGCTCAGGAGAAAGGGGTCTGATATGGTTCAATAAATTATCTGCTCTGCTTGATGATGTTTTCACTCTGCTGATAACATGAAACACGTTGGTTCTCATAAATTTGTTGATAACTTGATGTATATCTAATTGATGATGATGCTTTGATATCTCTTACTGACATATGCAATGATCAAATCTGACAGTAAACATGTGGAATAGGTTCAAGGGGATAACGTGGTTGATGATAGTTTGGGAACTAATGATGGACATATACAGGTTGTTGGTTTGGATGTTGATTGACAGATGTTGCTAATGGTGCAGATCATATGATAGTTGTTGATGACCATCATGGTCTTGTTTCAGATAGTTGTTCTCTGTTATATAAGTCATGTACATCCTTTAATGTAAAGGTCATGAAAACACCAAATTTGTAATCCCACTATGCAGGGATGGATGATGTAATGTTTGTGTTTAGACATGTATAAACATTTGTATATCCCCACTTCATTGAGTGGATGAGTCAAATTTGGTATATCCCCACTTGGTTGGGAGATGGATGTATGTATGAGTATTTGGTGATAGGAAGGTCATCTATATGTATAGAGTCATGTTCTTCTTTTAGAACATATTTTTGAAGACTCTGCTTATGCTCAGGGGGAGCATGGACTCAATCATGAGAGCTCAATCAGCACACTTCAGCATATCAGAGATTTCAACATGCACTCAGGGGGAGCATGACCCTTTGCCCTTGATGTCAAATGGGGAGTGATTTGGTCTGGTTGTTGTTGCTATCAAGTCCAAAGGGGGAGATTGTTGGCATTATTAAGTATGTGTTGTACTTGATGGCAACCCACTTATAGCAGAACAACTCTCTTGTATCAGATGTGATAGAATGCATGAAATGCAAGGCAGCTTCAAGGAATCAAATCAGACTCACAAAATGAAGAAAGAGAGGTATACGCAGGTTCACCATTGACCAAGATGCATATACATGCAGGTTAACAGAACAAAAGGAGTGTACATCATACACATGCACTTTCACAAAAAGGAAAGTGTGTATACCTTAGAAAACTAAGTTTTGGTCCGAAGTATTTGGTCCATGGTAATTTGATCCATGGTATTTGATCCAAGGTATTGACCCTAGGTATTTGATCCAAGGTATTGGTCCTAAGAGGTTTTGGTCCATGGTATTGAGAAAGGCCTAAAACTATAAAAGGAGGAAAAGATCATTAGGCCATGGCACTCAAGTATTGAATATCTGATAAAGAGTGAGATATAGTATACAGGTTAATGGGTTATGGTGCATTGCTGGATCTGAACCAAGGAGGAACCTTAGCAAGTGATGGAGAATAAGATCTAATGATGGATCAGGATCTTAAGGCATAAAGTGAACTATCATTATGTGTTTTTTCTCATGAATATTCTAGATCTGAATAATGATGCATTTATTATTTTGTAAATGATATGATATGGGTATAATTGAAGTATGGTATAGCTGCAGAATTATGAATTAACATTTACATATGTATATCCTGGTTGGCTTTGAGGAAAGTGCGTATACATGCAGGTTCGGCACAAGAAAGTAGTGCATACCTTATAATCTATGTTTTAGTCACTGTTGTTTGTTGTTGCAGTGCTATGGGTTATTTCTTGGGTTCTAGTTACTGTCTCCTGGTGACAGCATTCTGAATGATCAGAGTGATTGATTGATTCAGTTTTGATTGGTTCAATAGGAGATTGGTTGATGCAGATATATTTGATGGCTGAATGATGCTGTTGATGAATCTAGTCTGAAAATTTATGAAACATGGTCCCTAGAAGAAAAGAGAAGGTTGTTGCCTTCTGTAGGCCGGCACCTACGTACTAGTGAACATATCAGCTAGTACAAGAGCTAGGGGGTTGTAGCTCCCTTCCAGTAGAAGCTGGAGAATGATAGAAGTTTGTAGCCTTCTGCAAGTAGAAGCCTGCGTACTGGTATAAGACTACACCAATACAAAAAAAATTGTAAACAGAATTCTCTTATTATTAAAAGAAGACAGAGACGATTGCAGCAGGTGGTTTTCACCCACATTGGGTTTCCACCTTATATCTTGGTGTTCATGTGTGTTTCTTATGTGTGATGATATATTTTTTATTGCACCTGGTTACTGTTTATATGGTTAGTGAAGTACTGATGCACATATTAAAGATCAACATATGATGAATTAACTGAATCATTAAGTTTGCTAGATATACACTAGTTGCCTTAAACACAGTTACGTGTATACGCGAGTTCAATTAACTAAAGTAGCATATATGAATCTGATTATGGAAATGAAAACGTTATTGATTTGATAATATTGATTCAACCCCCCCCCCCCCACCACCTCTCAATATTATTTCCAACAAAGGCATGCCAAGATGTACAAGGGTTCCAAGTCCTTGCCTCCTCTTCTTCCATATGATATGCACTTATGACATTTCCTTTGCAATATTTGGTGCATTTGCTATTTATAGGTAGTTTATAGGTTCTAGATGTCTTCAAATTTTCACTTATAATTGAGTATTCAACTGAAAATATTGATTCTCTTATACATAACTATTTTTCCCTCCAACCACTTTTCATAACTTCAATAACCATTAGGTAGGGACCTACAGCTTCGATGCTGCTTTGCCTGTTTAGTAAAATATTGTTGAGACTTAATTAATTGAAAGTTGTAGAATTTACAATTTATGAAGTTTCAAAATCTAATTTTTAAAAGTATAATTCTTTAAAGGGTGTTAGCTCAATGGAAGAGCACCTGCTTTACAAGCAGGAGGTTGGTGGTTCGATTCCATCGTGCCCTGACATCCATATGGAATGGCAACAATCAATTTGTGGTGATGAAGACTCTTTTGACCATCACTAATGAGCTTGGTTGACATTTTTTGACCCTCACCAAAAATATGAAATGGCAACGGTCAAAGAATGCCACCATATATACGCATCAACAGTGATGACCCTCAAAGGTCCGTAACCATAAATCGTTGTTGTTGATATGAAATGCTGACGATCACTATCCATCATTATAGTCATTATTCGTGATGAACCTTGAATGTCACCACAACACCTATACTTCTGGAAATGTGGCTTTTCATGACAGCCAACAAACATCACCATATATATGCACCAATAGTCACGACCATTAAATATCCATCTCAATAAATCATTGTTGTTCATATGAAATGGTCACAGTCACTATCTGTTATTATAATTGATATTCATGAAGGACCTTGAATGTCACCATAACACCTATACTTTTGGCAATGCCACCTTTGGTGACGTTCAGTTTTTGGTAACCGAGGCTATGGTCCGTCACCATTGCTCATAGGCAATGGTGACGGTCACTATCCGTCATTATAAATCATTACTGGTGACGAACTTTGAATGTCACTACAACACCTATACTTTTGGTGATGCTACCTTTGGTGACGTTCAATTTTTAGTTACTGAGTCTATGGTCCGTCACCATTGCTCATATGAAATGGTGACAACCACTATCCATCATTATAAATCATTATTGGTGACGAACTTTGTATGTCACTATAACACCTATACTTTTGGGGACGACAGATTTAGTGACGTTCAATTTTTGGTGACAAATGCTCTTTTGACTATCACCAATGAGCTTAAGGTGACATTTTTCACCCCCCACCCATGTCTTTTTTTCTTGTAGTGAATCCGAGTACATGACCTTGCAAAGGACATTACACCATATGTGCTAGGAGATTAGCTTTCAATATTTATGCATAACTAAAATGAATTGGAAACTTCAAAAGGAAATTAGATTCTTTAATATAAACTATGAAAGTACTAAGTTTTTGGAAAGGAAATTAATGTTAAACTAAAAAAAAAAAAAAAAAAAAAAAAAAAAAAGAAGAAGAAGAAGAAGATAATTGATCTAAGGAAACATGATATTTTATCCTATGAAAGCATGGAGATTTTGTTCTAAAACTTACCAACTTTAATCTATGGATTCATGAACATTTTAATCTAAGAAATCATAAAAATTTAATCTATATAAACCATGAGTTTTTAATATATGATAAACATAAACAATTAATCTATGTAAAACAAACCATTCATGAGAATATGAAAGAAATGAAAATCATCTATACTATTCTCACAAATCTCAGGGGGGCCTCCTGAGGACTTCAAGGTGTTGAAAACTCAAATCAAGAGAAGAAATATAAATCACCAATTTCATTCAGAGTTGCACCATATTAAAAAAATTACATTCAATAAAAAAAAATAGAGTTCTTCTCCTTCAATAAGAAGCAACAATTAAAAATTAAGATCATCATTGATATCTGTGATCATCCCTCCTCTCATCAAATAGACTGCAACTTGTATAATTTTGAGACAATTAACAAACTCAAAATTTTTTGCTTGAGTTTTTTGGATCAAAGATCACCCCATATCTGATCAAACTTATCTCTATGCCACGGATTTTCTGAAGAACAACTCGTTCAGGCCTTTTTGTTGACTGTGCATTAAATGAAAAATTGAAAAACCATATATCCACATAATTTGCAAAATAAGGCTCCAAATAACTTTGAAAATATCTCAAATGGTAATGAATTTGAGAAAAATGCTCATAAAAAACTTGATTGGGCCCGTTTTGAACAAAACCCATGTTTTGGTTTCCAAAATTCACTTTCATTTGCTCAGAAAACACATTCGAAGTTTACTAGTCAAAACTGTTGCACTTTTCCCTTGATTTGATGTTGGAGGTTCACATGTGCGAGTTGGGTGGAATTTGACAAATACAAATCCATATTGGAGCTTCTAGAAACCAAGTCCAAATGTTAGATTTCCTTATAGAGTGGTGCTGCTACCTCAACCATAGAGATAGCTATGAAAACTTGACAAAACTGTGTCAACTTGAACTTGCTAAATTGTCATTAGTAAAATCATGAAAAATTATTCTTAATTCGTTAAAAATAATGTAAATAATAACAATAAACCATGTATGCATGAATTTTGTGCGCTTATTACTAAATGTGGTTTAAAATGATGACAACAAGTGAATGGAATGATGTGAAAATGAATGGTTTCATCAACAAAATCATGAAAAGTTGGAGGCCCAACACATGGCGAGTGGGGCTGGTTGTTATGCAGTTGCCACATTGACACAGAGGAATCCACGTAACCTCGCTCCATTTTCCTTGGAATTTTCAATGGGAGACCCCAAGTAATACCTCTAAGATTCTATTCCTGGGGTGACGTGGCCATGGAGAGCCTGCATCTACATACATTGCATTTGATCCATAGAGAGGCATTAATTCGTGACTTAGTATGAAAAATACGATAGCTAAGGTAACACTACCATGTGGCAATGAGGTGGTTAACTTGGATAGCCACATGGGTGCCACATGGAAGGCTAAGATGATGTGGCACTATCTAATAAGATAATCTTTGAATGGTTGTATATATTGATCCAGATGTGAGATTGAGACAAGTTGTATATCATTTGAAAGGTATTGATGAGACGAACATAATGACTTCATCCATTTAAGTTTTAAGAAGGTCAAAAAAGATCGAAAACTTCAGATCCCATTTTCATAACTAGAGTTTGGTGGTTGGGTAAGCTTAGTAACTTCCTCCTTCTACCCTTAATAGGGGCTAGGGATAGTAAGGGGTATGTTAAATTATGGCAGGAAATGTGATACACCCATTAGCTAAAATGATCTAGTGAATATGGTACTTCCTAGGCCTGATTTGCTAAAGGAAATGGAACATAAAATAGTTGCTATTGGGAAAAAATTAAAGGTACCTCAAGATAGGAATATATCTATATATATATATATATATATATATATATATATATATATAGATATATATATAATATATATATATATATATATATATATTATAATATATATATAGATAATATATATATATATATATATATAGAGAGAGAGAGAGAGAGAGAGAGAGAGAGAGAGAGAGAGTTCCAAGTGGGGGAACATGTTTACCTTCACATCTGACCACGGAAAAGTTGACTAAAAATTGGATCTTGTGTAAAGTTAGCACTAACATTAGAGGAAATTCAACCTAAAAGTGCCCATGAAATTTTCATGTAATTTCCATGTCATAATATTTAAACCAATAAAAATCATTTAAATTTAAAAAAAAAAAAGGTACATGTAAATATTTTGGAGGGAAAAGAAGAAAAGTTACTTTTTTTTAATTGTATTTTTGGCTTATCTTCTTATAGGTTTACTTAAATTTCAAGTGTAGACACTCATTGAATGAGAAATTAAATTCCACATCCAATGAGTACCCACTATGCATACTTTTGAGAAGACTCACATTGATAAAAATTGAAGATACATTAAAAAAGCGTGTTGAACACACGTTTTAATGTATCTTCAATTTTTATCAATGTAGGTCTTCTCAAAATTATGCATAATAGGTACTCGTTGGATGTGGAATTTAATTATGCATCCAACGAGTGTCTACACTTGAAATTTGATTAAACGTATAAGGAGATAAACCAAAAATACAATTAAAAAAGTAGCTTTCTTCTTTTCCTTCCAAAATTCAGAACTCTTAATTTATTATTTTTCCTTAGGAAGCCAATTTTAGGCTGAAATTTCCTCTTATGTATTTTGTGGACCATTTCATATTATCAAAAAAATGGTGCCAGTGACCTACATATTGGCCTTGTTACCCAAAATGAAGGAACATGTTATTTTTCATATTTCATTGCTTAAAAAGTATGTACATGATGCTAATAAGGTTTTTGATTGATCTGTGATATAGGTGGACTCAAGGGGAGCCTTTCTAAATAGATCCATTGTGCGTTTTTTATTAGAGGAATATCACACTCTAGAATAGAGTAATTGAGCAGGTAAAGGTGTAGTGGAAGCACTTTGGACTAAATTAAGCCACATGGGAAATGGATAATTAGATGATGGTATTATACCCATTTTTGTTTGTTGGGTAAGTAATTGTAAGTGTAAATATAAATGTAAAAATGAGTCATGCATATAAATCTCACTGTAAATCTATGTTCAAGTAGAGAACATTGAGGATGGTGTTCCTCTAAAGGGGTGGGGTCTGTGACAACTCTTTTTTCTATCCCTCTCTTACATATTTCCATGAATTTTAATTCAAGTAAATAATGTGGAAAATTAAAACATTGAGTAGTTGAGGGAAGTCTACATGGATTCAAAGATCTGAGGAGGAGGAGTTTCTCGTAAACTCAAGATACTATATTTATTTCAGCACCTATCTCCTTGATGGATTGATGGCACTATTGGTGCAAGCATTGACTTCGGGAATAGATTTAATGATTAAAGGAAAAGCCATGTAGTCTCGGTTCTCATGGGAAGTGTGGGCATGGTCAATATGCATGAAGGAGTATGAGAATAAAATACCAATGGAAAAAAAGGTGTGGGGGGAGAGGTAGGAGAGTGTACACATGATGTGTAGTGGTATCAAGAATGGGAAAGATCACAGAGAAAAAAAAAAAATTAGTGAATGCATAAGGCAAGAGAACACATAGCATGGAATTGGCAATGAATGTGGATCTTTCAAGGAGAAATACATTTTCTCTAGATTATGTTTTGTGTTTAGGATAACATTCACCATGTTTTGTTAATGACAGTGTGTATGCTTATGGATCAACTGGACATGGAAATTTTAGTGGAGTTGAAATATTGAGTGTTAGACTTGGTGTTAATAAACCACTGGGATGATATATGGGGCTGATAAACCACTTAATAGGTTGTAACAGCTAGGTACTAGTTGAAAGTACTGATATACCACTAAGAGTAGTATTCTAGTTGATAAACCACATATCTACTTGCTTAGTAAGTTGATAAACCACATATCTACTTGCTTAGTAAGTTGATAAACCACCTAGATAGTGGAATCTTGACTCCTGCAGTACTAGCTTAGAAAAGAAAGATGATAAACCTCCCAAATAGTGTGATGTATTCTCTTCAAACTGAGCTTAACTCACCAATCCTTGGATAAATTCATGTGGTTGATTTCTACTAGACAAAGAGTCATTTCGGTGTTGTTTTTGTAGTTGATAAACTGCCTAGAAAGTGGACTCTACTTCTTACCATCTATTGACTCGTTATTAGTGAGAATACTCTCTAACAATTAACTCCTTAGGCTTTGAATCTAGCTCGAGGTTGGTCAAATATAAGAAATATTGCAATGTAGTTGGCTTATGGTTGGGTGGAGACTTGAAGTGCCTCCTTCAGTTGTCAGTCACTCAAAAATAATAAGATAAGTTGTTTACTTGCATTCTTTATATATACCTATTGCACTTGGTTTATAAATGATGTTGTTATGGGTCATAACAATGGTTGTATCAAAATTGTTATGAAGGAACATATTATTCCTAGTTGTTTTTAATGAGATGCATATGTCATTTTTCTCATGGTTAAAAGCAATTTTCATATCCATGTAAATGTTGGTACCTTCCTGAGTTCATGGTTAATTACATAGTATGCATGAGTGCTTGATGAGTTTAGCTAGCTATCACTATGTGTGATTTCTACTGTTAAGTATGTCATGAATATCATGGATATTAAATCTTTGTTATTATCAACTAGTGAGATAATGTGGTTGATGTTGTGTGTGGCATGTTATATCAGTGGATTTGATGATGTCTCTTTGAATCCATTATGTGATTAAAAGGATGTTGTTTTACCTAAATGTACAATGATGTATTATCTATAGTTGAGCTCATTGTACTAATGAGTGGATGCTTATCTAGTGGATACATTGCACATATTAAGGCTATGCATAATTCCTTGAGTGATATGTGTTGGATAGGTTTTTATCCCCATAATGGTGTTGGTTCCTAAATTGTTCCCAGTGGGAACCAATCAAGAATGCATTTGTTGAGGATTCCAAGAATCCTCCTGCTTTAGTTGCTTTATTCTAGTATCCTATACACCATAGCGGGTATTCCTTATTGTAGAAATAAATAAGCATACACAAAATAAATTTAAAATGACTAACTATTGATCGATAACACATCTCATACATCAAAGATAAATACTCAAAGTACAATGATTAATAGAAAAAATAAAAACATAGAAGAAAAATGACATGAATATTCATATATGTTTAAGATACAAACATTATCTTAATAATAAAATGAAGCGAATGTGGTAATAAGTGCAGTTGTCCCTTCATTCATAGACTAATACCAGAATAAATAGTGAACTAATAATAAATACCAAGATGATAATATTGTAACCAGTCAGCTTTGAACCATAAAAAAATTCAAGATCAGTTCATATCATAAACATGATATTATTGTTAACATAGTAAGAAAAAAGAACACAACATTTTTAGGGTTTATCAAGTAAGTGTCATTCTTTGATTCTAGAGAAAATCTCATGGGACTTAAAATTCAATAATATTGCTCGATATTTTAATCCCTAGATTTGACAGTGAATAGTAGAAAATGGAGCAACTAAATTAATCAAATGTCACAATATACAAAACAAGTCTAACATTCAAAACATTATAAACTGTTGTAAACACATACATATAACAGAAACATGATTTATCAAGGATACATGAGCATATATTTTACCAACAAAACATATGTGTATCAAGTATGTTTAGATCCAATAACATCAAATTTTTTTCTTTTGTCATCGACCCCCTCTGAGTGAGAAACAAGATCTTAGATAAATTTAAAAGAATAATAATTGTTTATAGTAACTCTCTTTAAGATAACTGAGATTAAAAGTAAAATAAATTCAAATAAAGGTAAAGAAATTACACTTTTATGAATGCCTCTATGATTTGGATGTTTACCCCTCTCAAACGTGGCAGCGGGGGGTGGGCTTTGAGATTCGTGCATTCTTTCCATACACATCTAAGGTGTAATTAACGCCACTTCATAAGAATACTCTAGTTGATCTGTAAGTGATTCCATTGGCTAGACCAGTTGGACCGCTTGAGTGATAGAAGCAACTTGTTCCAAGATGACATTCTGGTTCACGCGCTTCCTAAACTTTGTGACTTTTTCCCAACCGGATGGTGCTAAGCAGGGTACATTCTTGTAATTTTCTATTGCCACTGTTAACTTTGATCTAATCAGGTAGCGAGCCACAAGGAGGTTTTGGATCATCTTGTCTATTTTGGCCAATATAGTAAAGTCCCTGTATAGTGCATTGATGACCAAATGAGGTGAAACAACTTCTTCACTCTATATCAATAAGAAACAAAGATGCTCTTCAATAGCTTTTAGTTTATCACATAACTCTTGTTTGATATTAACCAATTATCTTTCACCTAAAAACAAGGGACTCCGAACCTGCCAAAAGAGTTCCAATCATTTCTAAAATTTTCAATTTCCTTAGTAGCTCTCTTGAATTCTCTCTTCATGAGTTGCATAGAGTTACGTTTTTATTTAATCATACATAAGGAGAAAATACACTCATCCCTTTTAGGAAGGATCATTTGAGCCAAAGTATCATCTTCAAGAGTGTTAATAAACTCTATAAGTTGATCTATATCTTTCAATATTTCTTCAAGCACAAAAGTAATACTCTTGGCCTATAAATTAGCGTTTTTTATTATTCCTTCCACATAATCTGAGAGAATCACCATGTAAGACTGAATTATCGAGATATTCTGGTTTATTGCTCTCCAGATCTCTTCATATTCTTGGACAAGAACTTTCTTGCAGTTACTCTAATTGCTTCCTGTAGGGATTTAACCTCATCTTGTTTCCCCTTAAGAGTGTTTTGTGTATGCTCAATAATTGTGTTCCTGCACTGCAACTATGTTTTTTCCCTATTCTAAACCTTTTCTTTTTCAATCTTTGTCTCATCGAGTTGTTATTCCAATTTTGTAACCTTCAACGACAGAAATTTCAAGCTTTCAGAATCTAATGCTTGGGGAGCAGTGAGAGCTTTATCAACAAAATATTTATATTATGTAATCATTTTAAGGTGTTGTTTCTCTTTTACTGTCAACTCCACTTTAAAGGCTTCTAGCTAGCCTCGTTTTTAATTGAGTTTTTTCCCCTTTGCTTGAAAGGATGTTTGCATCACCTATAGTTGATTTTTAATCTCTTCTTGTCTTTCAAAGGACTGTATCAAAACATGGAGTCATAATCAAGGATTTTCACGATCGATTACAGAATTTTAATTTCATTTTGTTTTTATTCTAATAGCCTTTTTAAAGGACTCAATTTCCTTAGGTTGCCTTACTTGTCATATTATCATGTCTTCCAATTCCCTAATTCTATTGGCTTTGGTCCTTAGATACAATCATGCGATATGCATTCACTCATAAACTTTTTCCAACATAGCTTGCATTTTTCTTTTGTCGGCAATATAATTCAACAATCATCTAGCGACGATTTTTCCTGTTTGTATGTGCTAATTTAGCATGTCCAAATTTGATAACTTGCTCATATTGATAGTCATAAGATAGGTGCAAGAGCCTACCAGCTGTTAGTTCTTGTTTACTTTTGTCTCCACTAATATGATATTAAATGTGTTTGTTTCAAAATCTACCAATTAAATAAATATCATCCTGGCAATGGGGGCCATTTCATTTAAAACTACTTTCTCCACTAGTTAGGCTTATTGTGGCAGTAACATTAATTATGTCCCCAACATGTGAATTGATTTTTCTTTGATAAAACTGTGCCTCACATCCAATGTTTGTTCTCTTGAGTCCTTGGGTTTGTTTTCATAAATTTTCTATTTCATTTCCCCATTTAGTTGTTCCACCCATTGCTTGAATGCTTAAATATCCACATCTTGGTCCTCTCTAGCCTTCAAGAAACACAGAGCTTCATTTGATTCTAAAGCTTCTGATTTTCTCTTCATTATAGGAGGTAGTGCATCTGCCAAAGGTTGAGAAGGTTCATTTTATTGATTATGAACATCAGTTGGAAGAAAAGATTGATTATGTGTTTCCTTATCGCTTGTTGGTGCATGGCTCTACTCTACTGACATTCGCATCACTACCTAATTGTGGCTACTAGGTAGAGAAAGAATATTTTCCAAATTTTGACCTTCCAATCTACTTTCATGAGCATAGGATGAGAGTACTGCTTGCTTTCTTAGTCCATAAATTATTGCAATAGGGTCATAATGCCAACAATTATCATGCATTAATCCAAATAATAAAAATAATAATAATAAAATTTGATTCCATCTAATGTATTTTTATTTTTCGCAATAAGAGGCTGGATGGAATAGGGATATCTAAATATTTCCCCCTTCTTCTTTGAAGAAAAATGTGACTCATTAACTGTAATTATTTTTCTTAACACTTCATAAGCGAAGATTAACAGTGTAATGAAATTTGGCAACTTAAAAGGTTCCTTATCTAATCAAGGAAAATTCTAGGTGCGAAAACCAGCTCCCTATGCTATATACCTCAGTTAATAGTAAAACTCTTCTTTGTTCTTTAGAAATTATATCAGGGGCCTCACCGAGCAATTTTACTCTCAGATAAAAAGAGAAACAATCAATGTATTGGGTATAGGAGTGAGGGAGACGTCTTGGGTATATTATGTTTGTCCATTGGTAAATTTCCATCTCTTTTCCACTTCCATCCCTAATGATCGTGAGGAGCTTAGTGGTAAAAAAATAGTTATGATAGTTAAATAAAATTAAATGAACAATGTATGTACAATTTCGGTAAGATTTGAATGGGATAGAAATTTTGAGGTCAACTATGATAGCTCTAGCAAATTATTTTAGAAAACTAATCAATATTTTGTCAGGATTCATAGTAATAAGTCAAATATCTAAGAAAATAGATTCGTCAACCTTTGATTCATTGGCTAAGCCAAATATGATGGTAAATAATGATGTCAAGGTTTGATAGAATGGTTTCAGAGAGTTTATGGGAAGAGGAAATTCCAATTTATGTTTGGGTCAAGGCCTTGGAGCAAACCTTTGAGAAACTCAACCTTGTCCTCTTTTTCCCATGTAATAAACTCTTGGTTGATACCTTTATCAGTAATCTCTGTTTTAGAGGCTAGTATGCCTAGAATTTTGGTGATAATATCCTCATTGGTTTCGAGGAATACTTGGTGGTCTACGACAGAAGTGATAGTCTGAGGCTTGGGGTCAAAATAATTAGCTAGAAAAAGGGTAGAATCTGGGTCGAAATGCATGGGAGGGAGTCTGACAGCTAAAGCCCCAACTTTCTTGATGCACTAATCATCTTTAGGGGTGCATGAAGGGGAATTTAATGTTATTTTTAAAGTCAAGAAATTTTTAAGGTCAATTTGCTTATCTCTAATATCGACCAACTCATTGACAAGAGTTTATTTAAATAATTCCTTTGGAATTTCCTTCCTTCCTAAGAATTGGATCGATTGCGGACTGTAAAATGAGTTAGAGAGGAAAAAGACTACTTACCCAGTGAAAATGACAATGGCTTGAGCTTAATTTCCTAATCTGCGTGGGATGACACCTTGTACAATTCTCGATCTACGCAACGAGATGCAAAAAATGATGGATGCAGAAGAGAAATAGTGAAAAGTTGGTGAAGTAAAATGTTTAATTAGGGTAGGACTACACTTAAAGGTAGTTAGACACCTGTCACACCTTAATTTGTTAGCTTGAAGACCAAGGATGTGTCCCATCCATCTGGTGTGATAAAGAGGATAACTTTTGTGCAAGTTTGGACCCGAAAATTATACAAGTCATTGATCATGCATGGATGGATGGTTCAGATCCCATCACGCCGAAGGGAATACACTAATGCACTTGAAAATTTATGCCTGATGTAGTAATACAACTATTTAATGAATATGGAATGGATGCTTGCAGTGCATCAGGGGTAGACTAAGCACTTATCGATCGATAATATTAGCGCCTGATGATGCATTGGCATCGTTGATTAAATGATAAGCGATCATATACTCTAGAATAGAGAGACGAGTTAAGCTTATCAGAGAGATTAATCTGACTAAAAAATATGCAGGTTGCATCCTAACCAATGACTGTGGGCCATTGAAGTTTTACACTAGAAGGATTTGATTTAAAATATTCCCACCCTATATTTACACCCCAAATATTTAAGTACATCTTGTGAAATATTTAAGACATGTATATATTTATTCTAAGAGGCATACTATGGTTTAAAACTTAGGAGTGAATAAGGGTATTGGTGATAAAAATAGGCTCCAACTAGGGATGATGCTCCCTTGTAGAGGATCAAGAATGCATACCATGTTCCTTTTTTTTGGGTTATGGAGTCCTACTCTAAACAACAACGTTGGTATATCAAACAGGAATGTCCTACATGAGGGAAGATTTCATGCTAGTTAGGGAAGAAGCATACCTACTAAGAGATGATATGATTAAGGAGAATACTAAAGATCATTTTAGCTAGTTACAGGCGAATTCATCACCCTTACTAGTGAGGCCTACTATTCATAAAAATATTGGGTGTAACTCTTCTCAATTGGAGATGCTTTAGGAGCATGCAACGTTAGGTGTGAAACCCTACACAAGAAATTGGATAGGGTAATATACCTAATGGACTTCGTGGATGTCCGTGTGACTAGGATTAATGAAGATAAGCTATCTCTTCTACTAGGAATTTACAATACTTTCCATGAGGAATGCGTAGGAAAATCCATTGGGAGTATGCCTTCCACGAACTTAGATAATATGCGAGGGGAAATAATTGAATTATCATACTAAATATATGGCGTTGATAGTTTGAAAGAGTCTTCACAATTTTGGGACTTGTAGAAAACTGTAGGCGGAAAAAAATTAAGTGTTTTTAATTTTGTTTGATGAAACTTATAAACCTCATGGATTTTCTGAAAAATAGTCATTTAACTTATAAAAGCTTATGCAAGTTAATGCATGGGTTTTAGACCTTTCATATATTGTGAAAGTAATAAATGTTATAAAATTAAGACACATGAAAGTATTAATAGCTTCTCTAGAAGGCATATTTTATGTTCATGTCTTATGTTTCCAACAGTTATGCTTTTATGATGGATTAATGTGTAATTAAATTGTGTAGAAATGTCATTTTAGAGAATATTTCTTTTAAAATATATGACTACTGACTAGTCAATGGACGAGTCCATATAAATTTTAATAATAAGATAACTGAGGTCAGTTAATTTGTCTCAGTTTCAAATAACATGGGGGGTCAGTGTCGCATTAGGGGTTAATATGATTCACAAAATTACATTATCCTAGGGCAACCACCATGCTATACATTTTAAATTTTGGAACTGTAAATGGTAGAAGACAAAGATCCCCTTAAGACTCCCCTTCATGAAATTTGACTCCGAATGTTTCTCCACTGCTAGCAAGCGTCCATAGCCCCGACAGAGTCATTCACTACTTCTTAATGAAGGTTTCTTGTCTGCGTTGTTTGAGCATGTAATAGTGGCCCTTCATGTACCTTATTTTTAAGAGAAAATAATATTTTGACTTGCTTAATAATTGGATTTAGCTTTTATGTTAGGCATAGTGGGAAGATAACATATTGGGGGTGCCCCAATGCCACTAGCATCGCTCTATTGCTAGTAAGCGTCCATAGCCCAAAAACATTTGATAACATACCTCGCAAGAGGTCACTGTAAAAGGGAGTGGGTAGGTAACATACTATGGAAACTAGTACCGTTGACATTGCTCCACTGCCAGTGAGTGTCCATAGCCCCGACAGAGGTATCAACATACCCTACTCCAAAAGGGACATGTGATAGATGTGAGAGACAATATAATGTTAGAAATTATTCATGAAGGAGGAAAGAAATTCATCTACAACCCAATCATGGTTCTCAATAACATGTATTTATACCCAATTGTTGAGATTGCAACAAGATGATGGAGCTTAGTGAAAAGAGTCGCCTTCACTAAGTGGGCCCGCGGGCTATTTTTGGCGCAAGTCTATTTTTAGACTATGTCTATTTTTAGACATATGGATCATGTCTATGGATTGCAGGTTGTTGTTTAAGGATGATTGATCAAGTTGGAAAAAATAGATGGACTTATATTTTTAGACCACAGCGGAGTGACTGCTCAGTCTAAATATAGAACAGTCAAATATTATTAGCTCATAATAATATTTAGACTATAAACTTTGTCTTATTCTCTTGGAGCACTTCAGGATGAGCTACGGATGTGGTACATGCAGATCCCAGAAGGAAATACGTGGTTACCTATGGGATGACTAATATTTGCATGCAGGACTTCAGTTAGAACTCAAGTGAGTTGAGTTTAGTGGACTGGAGGTGCAGTTGATGGAGTTGTGTTCAGTTTAGCTTTGTTAAACTGGTTGTATTTAGTCTAACTGGAAAATAGACTAGAGATGAGTTGGGTGAATTAGTTATTAATTAATTCACAAGTTATTAACTCATAATACAACTAATGAATACATCAGTTAACTCAGTTGCATGTCAGTGCATGTTCAGTTCAGCAGGGACAAGTGTTAGAGAATCAGATTGCTATCAGTCGTGACTATAGTTGTGCATCAGATCTTGCACAATCAAGGGATTGAGTATGCCAATGAGTTTGATCACGTATTTTCCCACACTATAGCTTGTGCTCACGTGATTTAGCCAAGGAAATACATGGTTGCCTTGGAATAATCATCAGTTCTTGAGCAGGTATTGAGCAGCGGAGGCAGGCAAGCAGCGAAGGAGATTTGAGCCAGTGATTGATTCAGATCTGAGCTGTATTGTGTGTAACAAAGGTGGAGATACTTGTGAGAAGTATTATGCTGTGTAATGTTACATGACTCAATCATTAATATACAGATAGTTGGGGTTTTTAGCGAAATGCTTTCCCCGGGATACATACTGTGTTAATGTGTGAATGCTCTTGATGTTTTATTGTTATTGATGCTGCTATATTGATGATCAACGTAGAGGAGCTTATGTATGGTGTATGTTTTCCGCAATAGTACATGATCAGGATAATCTTTGTTGAATATGTGTTAAATTATTCAAAATTTCTACATGGTATCAGAGCTGTTGATCATCAGATCTACTATTCAGGAAGTGTTTACATTCTATTTCTCTAGGCAGAGCCTGTAATCGGGCCAGGTAGCCTCTGGATTCATCCTTCCTTTGGAAGGTGAAATATCCGGTCAAAGCCCATACAGTAAATCTCTGTACGAGAAATATTGTGTTCTCACGAATCTTAGATCCGAGACGGTTGAGTTCGTTGCTGGTGGAATTCGAATTTGCAGCAGTGTCTTCTTGGTGACAACGCAGCAATGTCTTTCAACGGATTGCGATTGGAGTATGCTCTTGAGGGCAGCTCAAACTATATTGCATGGAAGGACAGGATGGAGGCAGTATTGGATGATAATGGTCTGAAGGAGTTCATAGATATGGATATCCCAAAGCCTACTGATGCTACTCAAGCTGATGCTTGGCAAAAGAAGATTGCAAAATGTCGAAGGATTCTGTTGGAGGGCGTGAAGGATCACATTGTGTCCAGCCTCCATGGAAAGGCTACTCCATATTTGATGTGGAAATCATTAACAGAATTATTCCAAAGCAAGAGCGATCAGAGGAAGCTGGCGCTCAAAGATAAACTCAGAAACATCAAATGCGAGAAGGGTGACAGTATTCCCAAGTATCTCACGAAGTTCACTCAGTGTCGAGATGAGCTGGGAAGTGTGGG